>JAMJFZ010001016.1:0-80914 GCA_026225945.1 Cricetomys ansorgei
CCACAGATGGAACTTTTCATATTAATATAATAATAAAAATATACTACCTGTAATGGCCATTCAGAAGCTATTCTTCAGACCACATGTGCCTTGAATAAAATCAGCTGAAATATTCCAGGCACTAACAGGTTGCTGCTCACAAGGAGGTCTAGGGCTGATACTTAATTAAATGCTTTCCCATCTATTTCTCACCCTCAAAATTAAGTGGGGTGGGCTGAGATAAATGGAATATCAAATATCAGCTCTATTTCTAGATTTACTGATGCTGAGAATCATGATAGAACCTTCCACCAAATGGGTATTCATCTATTAGCAGCCTCACTCCTCTGGACTTTTAGTTGACAAATTTAGGGCCAAACCAAAAATTTTGATCTACAAAGCAGGCAAATGCTGCCAGGCAGTATGGATGATGGTCATCTAATATATGTTTCAATGTTAATAGAGCTCTATAGAAGAATAGTCGGTAGGCTTGCCTCATAAAAGGACGTCCCTAACAACTATAGTATCAGCATTCAGAGAGCAAGGCAGGAGCATATTCAAGACACTGAGGCTAGCTTGGGCTATGTAGGGAATCAAATAAATAACCATGAGTTGTTAAAGAAAATATAAGAAAGCATTAAATAACATTTGCATAATTAACAACTTCATTGTAAGCCTGTTCAAATTGACCTATCGTTTATCATATGAATCTTGCCTTCACAAGCAGTTTAATAAATGCAGATGGAGAAGGGACTGGATTTCTTCATCTACAGCCAACTTCAGGAGGGCAAGAACTACTTTTACCTTCTTAAATCAGAATTAAATTTGAGTCCACTTGTGATCTTAACAACAACTGTTGAGAGTTTCCTTCTTGGAATATCCACATTATGTTCTCCTACATTTTCACTGAATTCAGGAGTTCATGGGTTTCAGAAAGGAAATGAAGAGTTCTAATCAGAAGGCCAGTGAGCTTCTCTCTCAGCATGTGTGCACAGATCCTCCTCCTCCCTCCCTCAGTCTTTACCCTCTTTTAGTATCCAGGAGCTGATCCTTCCCCAATCTCTTGGTTTTGCTGAAAGACTCTCTTCTCCTTCACTGTGGCTTTCCAATGTTGTTCTTTACAAGAACTTAGTCTCCTGAAACATAATATCAGAACTTAAAGAGAAAGGAAAAAATTCCTGCCATAATTCCTCCAAAGACTACAAGCTAAGAAGAAAGCAGAAAATCATCTACAGACTCTGAAATTTCATTACATATACTTCAAACTGCCCTTCTCTTAAATCCAACTTTTGAGTTGCTTAAATATTCTATTGAAAATTTAACTTCAAAAACATTAAGCTGGAAGGAGAACACACAACATAATCCACACAGTTGCAATTCAGAGTGCAAAGTATAAATGAAGCCACGTGTGAAAACTCTGAGTTTGTTCAGTTTATTTATGAAGTTCATCTACACTTTAGTTGGGGTTCAGTGTGAGGTCTTCTTTTTTTAAATGATACTAGTAGCAATAATTTGTGTGTATGTGTGTGTGAGAGAGAGACAGAGAGAGAGAGAGAGAGAGAGAGAAATTTGTCTGCTATCTACAATGTTAATTATTAAATGATGAAACAACACAATTCTTCAATAAGAACACCTGCTTCAAGTTATATCAGTGAGCTATTCCCATGTAAATGTAAATTTCCTTTAAATTCCCTATCCTCTCAGTAATCCGATGAATTAGTTAGATTTCTCTGCTATGTCCAAACTCAGTGATAACAACAACCAGCCAAAGAAACTAAACATTAATAGGATGGGTAGGATGTAGTTGTAATAGGGGCTTGCTGTATTATGGACCATCTCTTATTCAGCATTTATATTAATGCATAATTAAATAGCTGTCTCTTTAAAGCCTCTACTAATATCAAAGTCTTATCTCAAGAACACCTCATTTTCCCTATGAGAGAGAAAGAGAGTCCCTAAAGTATTCACTTTTAATGTGACTATTAAAAATGCAACACAGGAATGGAAAATGTGCCCAAGTCGTTTAGTAACCCTCTCTTGACATTTTCAATCACATTCCCTGTTACCGAGAATCAAAATGGGAATAAGATTATTTTAGTAGTGCCAAGGAAAGCCCTCTGTGTCACTGTGTGTATTGTTATGTGCAGCTTTTAATTTCATGCTTTTGAAACTATTACCTTTAAAAAGAATAGATGCAACTTTGCACTGTTTTTTCCCTGTGCCCACACCTCTTAGAATATTTGGAAACAGACTTCACATAAGGATATACAAAAATGAGGAATTTGAGGTTGAGAATGTCTTAAAGAACATTCAAAGACAGAGCAGGAGATTAGCCTTATTAATGAGGTACCTTCTCATCATAATTGTTACAGAGGTAGGAAGAGTGGCTGTAGAAGATTCTCCTCTTTGATGTATTATGAGGTAGCTATGCAACTTAAAGAATTAATGTCCAGGAAGTGTATCTTGGATTTTTATGCCTTTCCTACAAGTAATCAAATAGAATTTTTACCCCTGACAACAGCTGTGGCCACAGCTTCCATGAAGCCAAAGAATGACATTACAGAACTTATGCCACAGTAGAACCACACTTTGTGGTTTCCCATTATTGTCTAATTTAAATCTTATGAAAGCCTTATGATGGCAATGCTATTTTCGTAAGTTTGACATAAGGCAAGCCTTAATTAAACACATTTTTTGCTGACGCTGGGAGCAAAACACTGTGGAGGAGGGAGGAGACAGGAGCAAAATCAAGGGATTTACTTCCTTTTAAAACACACACACACAGAGAAAGCATAAAGGGGCTCATGAGTAAGTAAGTACGGCCCTTAGTGCATGCACAGACATTGTGTATTTCCGGTACATGTAAATTTATTTATTCACAAATATTTATTCAATGTCGGCCAAGTGCCAGTCACTGTGTTAATTTGACAGACCTGAATTATGCTAGGTGGAGTGCAAAACACTAAAGTAGAACTTGATTGTTGTTTGTAGATGAGTGTGCAGAGAGGAGGGACTAGCTTTGTATAGTGTTAGTCATATCATAAAAATTATCATTACATTTACTTGTCAGGAACTTCTAAAGGGTTATTTAGCAAGTAATTGATGTCAGGAACAGTCCTTTTATATTGTGAGGGAGAATCTAATCCTCTGGTAATGTGACTCTTGGGCCTTGCCCAAATCATCTGGCTAAGGCTCTTCCCTGCCCTGACGCTTCAATTGCTTCGGGAGTGGTTGAGAGAATACCTTTAGCCCAGTGGGCTCCTTCTCTTTTCCATATGTCAGTTTTGTAATGGAGCTGTCAGCCAAGGTGATTTATCTTTGTATCGTGTGGTCCTTTAAGAATTTCTCTCTTGGATAATTGAATGTCACTCAACCAGGGAAGCTCCTACTTCCTGCATTAGAATGTCAGGGGATGCATGGCAACCATGGGACACGCAGCCACATATGGTATGGTTTAACGCCATGCATTATGAGAGCTCCTATATATCTGCTTCTCCTGCATGGAGAACTGGAGCAACCAAGGAGCTGGAGATCTCTGAAGACAGCTGAGTGTGCAGAAAATTCTTGGCACTGCAAGATAATAAAGGTAAATGTTGAAGCATGCAAGAATACAGAACACTGTAGTCTTAAACAGTGTTCTTCTGGTTTGATGTACTTTAGCCTCAATAAAATAAAATATATGCATAGTTCTGTTTCTGTAGTATGTTTCACATACTACGATGTCTTCTGATATTTGACATACTCCTGAAGTGTACCTTTGCTTCTGCATGCAAGTGTATACATTACTCAAAGACAAACCTCAGAGAGGAAAGTACACTAAAACAGACAATCTGTAGGTGGAATTGTGTGTGTGTGTGTGTGTGTGTGTGTGTGTGTGTGTGTGTGTGTGTGTTTGTGTTTTTTCTATGTGGGCCAGTGATATGAGTGTGCATATGAGTGGAATTCAGAGAACAAAATCGGCTTATTCCTCAGGTACCATCCATCATGCACTTGAGTCTCTCATTGGTCTGGAGCTCACTGAGTACACAAGATTGGCTGCCTCTCAATGAAAGACCATTCCTCTATCTCTGCCTCCACAGTCTTGAGATTACCAGCAGGATCCTCCATGCTTAGTGTTTTACATGTGGGTTCTGAGTATCAAACTCAGGTCCTCGTAATTGCGAAGCAAGTACTAAACTATGAGTACTAGGTATTCTATAAATAAAACAAATATTATAACTCCAAAATGTTGGAATCAATCTGTTAGTGTATGAAGTTTTATGTTAAATAATATTAATTACCTAGATTATTACACTTATTCAAACTGCAACAAATCTGAATAAAACACAATACTGTACTAAAAGTAGCGTAGACGAATTTTTTATAATCATATATAAGGTACATATTTTCCTCATTTTGGCATTTCTCTTTGTGAATAACCTCTGCTTGTTAACATATTCAAGCTTTTTTTTATTTTTTATGAAGAGAATGTGGTATGTAAGTTCCGGGATGTGTACTCATTAACATCCCCCTGCTGTTCACATTTATTAATGAAACAACCCATCACCCTCCCACCAGCAGACACTTAATTCCTTCCCAGAATCCATCTGCTTTTCGTGAGCTCTCAAAGCCAAATTCCTTTACAAATTGAACTCTAACAAAGACTTAATTCTGTGGGTCAATTAAATACCAAAAATAACTATTTCTTTATATCGATGTGCAGAAAGTGCTTGGAGCTTGTGATTATTGCTTACTTCATTGAAAGCTGCAGATTAGGGAATACAGGTGAGCTATGCCTGAAAATGTGATACTAACTGTACAGACGTTGGGCAAATCTGATCTCCTTCTCTCTCTCTCTGTCTCTCTCTCTCTCTGTCTCTCTCTCTTTCATGATATTTTATTCTTCCTCCATCCTTTTTCCACAATTTCCTTTTTCCTTTACTAATCTTTTCTTTCCTTTCCTCTTTTTTTATTTCCTTTAAATTAATATTTCCTTTCCTCTCCCAGTCCATTATTACTACCTTTCTGTTTCCCTCCTTCCATTTTAATGACATAATAAACAAATGGTAACTTACCTAAGTTTTAGACTACTTGTTATAATATTGGGCAGCTTCTATTATTCAAACTTAACCTAAAGAATCTTCAAGGAAGGGGCAGGAGAGTGGCTTAATCAGTAAAGTGTTTGTTGCACGAGCATGAAGACCTAATTTCAAATCTTCAGCAGCTGTATAAACTGCAATGGCAGGTAAAAAGTGGATTCCTGGAGATTATTGGCCAGCATGTCTAACTGAATTAATGAGATTCAAGTTAGTATACATATAATACAAAGTGAATGAGAAGGATATATAAAGCCAATCTTGACCTACAGGCATACACACACACACACACACACACACACACACACACACAAAGAATCTTCAAAGTGGGTTCCACTTACAAACATTGTGAGTCATGGAATGTATCCATTTCCAGTGTACAATTTCAGTATTGAGACTCTTTCAAAAACTGAAAGTATAAGTATGAATCCAGATGGCATTCAAATATATTTGAAACTTTTAAATTTGTCTGTTTTATGTAGTATATTAGTTACTTTTTAATTGGTGTGATAAAGCACTATGACTAAGCCAACTAAGAAAATAAAGCATTTAATTGGGCTTTTGTTCCTAGAACAGTAGTTCTCAACTTCCGAAGGCTATGACTCTAATAAAGTTCCAAAGTTGTACTAACCCCAACTATAAAATTGTTTTTGTTGCTACTTCATAACTGTAAGTTGAATTGTAATGTTAATATCTGACATGCAGATGGACTTAGACAATCCCTATGAAAGGTTCGTTCAACACCTTAAGGCATAACAACCCACAGGTTGGGAACCACTGCCTTAGATGGTTAGACTCCACGGTTTTAGAGCAAAGGCATGACAGCAGAAATAGTTAAGAGATCATTTCTTAAACACAAATAAGAGGCAGATGCACAATGGGAATGGCATGAGTCTTCTTAAAAGTCAACTCCTTTCCCAGTGACACATTTTTTTTTAACAAGATCAAACTTCCTAGTCCTTCTCATAAAGTTTCAACAACTGGGGACTATGTATTCAAATATATGAGCCAAGCTCATTTAAATCACCATATTCCACTCCCTGTTCTCCATAGCTTACTGGTCAAATTGTAGTGCAAATTGCAATTATTCCAACTTCCAAAGTCCCCAGGGTCTTTCAGTTTGAACACTTTTTATGTCCAAGTCCAAATCTCTCTGAGACTAAAGGTAATCTCTCTACTGTAACACCTTGTAAAATCACAAAGTAAATGATGTACTTCCAATTTGTAATGACACAAAACATACATTATAATTTCAAATGAGAGGAATGGATAATTGTGAGAAAATGCTGAACCAAAGCAGAACCAAAATCAATCAGGACAAAGCCAAATCCTGAGGTTCCATGTCCAATGCCAAAAGCTTAGAAGGCACTCTTTCTAGCTTTGCTTTCTGCAACACATCTTCTCTCTCTTGAGCTAATTGTTTTCCGTGTTTGCTGCTCTCCTTGCCCAGCATTTTGGGGGCTCCAGTAAAATATAGACTTCATTTTGACAGCTTTATGCAATGGTCTTCCAGAGCCTCTTATATTCTCAGGGCCTCCAAGCAGGCAGACACTGCTTAATCTCAGCAACTGTCCTTACTGCAGGAAGATTGCACAGTACTTTTTAAATGTGTCCATCAAAACTCCTAAGCCCAGAACTACAGGGCCAATGCTATCAAGTTGGTGGCCTGCATGAATGGATCCTGGATCCCTTAAATTGCATTCCTAGCAGCTTTCCTTTGTTGATTTTTAGAAGTAGAAAATTCCTTAGACTTACGCGCATTTTCCTTTTAGATAAAAAAAGGTGAATTCTTGCCCTGAGGGCTTCCTTTCATTATACCAATGAAGATCAGCACAAATCTTGGCCAAACTGTTTTATTTCTCTTCCAATTGTACACTTAGTATTTCTTTCTGCTCCAATTGCTCCTTTGCATTTTAGACCTTCATAAAAATGATTATTAATAACCAACCATGTGGAAGAGTCAACATAAGGCTCTCTTGAAATGCCCGCCACCAAAGAAATTAGTTTATTGCTTTTTAGTTTATCCTCAAATTCTTAAGATGAGGGCAGATAGTAATTACATTCTTTGCCAAAATATGGCAAGAATATCCCTTAACCAGCTAATCCATAATTCACTGTCTTTCAAATGCCTTCTGCAATGGCATGTCCATAGAGTCCTGTCCACATCGTACAAACAAAATTCCAAATTATTTCACATTCTTCAAACAAACAAACTAAACAGAATAACTGAAACTCAAACAAAGAAACCATATGCCCCTGCTTTCTTATACATATTCCATTCCCTGGTACCAACTTCTGTTTTAGTTACTTTTCTGTTACTGTGACAAAACACCATGACCAAGACAACTCATGAAAGACAGCATTTAATTGGCTTATCGTTCTGAAGGATTTGAATCCATGATTTGAGAGTAAAGGCATGGAGACCCAAACTGCTGAGAGCTCACTTCTGGATCACAAGCAGGAAGCAGATGAATGCTGGGAATGGCATTAGTCTGTTTTTGTTGTTGTTTTTATGAATGAAATTTTTTATTGAAAATAGATCTTCTCTCATACAATACATACTGAACACAGTTTCCCCTCCTCTATTCCTCACACCTGTTCCTACCTCTCCTTACCCTTAGATCCACTCCCACTTCATTTTTTTTTTTCAGAAAAAGAGCAAGTCTCTAAAAGATACCAGCCAAACCCACTACAAAAAGATACAATAAGACAAGGCACAAACCAGCAGGCTGAAAGAGGCAAAACCAGTAGGAAGAAAGGGTCCCAAAAGCAGGCAAAAGAATCAGAAACATCTCCTCACCCATTGTTAGGAGTCTCACAAAAACACCAAGCTAACAGCCCTGAAATATATGCTGAGGACATGATACAGACCCAAGCAGGCTCCTGTGATTGCCACTTCAGTCTCTGTGAGCCTTTTTTGAGCCCTGCTTGGTTGATTTAGTGTTCTCCTGATCTTCTTTGGATCTTACAATCTTTCCTCCCCCTCTTAGGCAGGATTCCTTGAGCTCTGAAGTTAGGAAGCAAATGGAGGCCTCCAATTTAGAACCTTTTCTGCATAATGTCTGGCTGTGGATCCCTGCACCTGCTTCTATTTGTTGCTGGTGGAAGGTTTCATATTTCAACACTTCTATACGTGGTCCCCACCTTTAAGATTCACTGTGTGTGTGGGGGGGGGTGGTATAAGTCAAGAATGGATTTAGGTACATTTCTCATTCACATTGTATTATATGTTACTTAATTCTCAACGTCTCTGCTCACTGAAACACCTCCTCCAACAAGGCCAATCCTTCCTAAACAGTTCCATAAACTGGTAACCAGGTGTACAAGCATATGATCTTATAGGGGCCATTCTCATTAAAAAAAAAAAAAGCTAGCATATTTTACACTTAATAACATGAGATTATAAAAAGGAAAATTTTGGTTTATACCCTCACTAATCTGCTTACTGTCTCATGTGTGACATAGCATATGAATTAGTATCAACCATACTAACTCCTTTATCAATGTAGCTTCGTTCTCGGACCCATGATTTTAACTCTTCAATGTTACTGATTTGGTTATTTCATCTATCATTAAGCATTTAATATTTTTAAATACTACCTATCCTGAAGAAGGCATGCCAGAAACGCTGCCTGAATCACCTCCTTGGATGTTAGTAGACTCATGATCAAATGGCTTGCCATCGCCACTTAGATGTCAGAGGGACCTCACACCTCACACTTTCAAAGGTAACTTCATTTGTAATCTGCTTCTACTGCAGTCTTTCTACTTCTAGTAATAGTAGCTTAGTTATTTGACTTATTCGGGCCAATGTCCTTCATGTCATGATTTTCCCTTCTCCATCTTTCTGTCCCCTATACTACACATCATCCACAGATTATGTTTTGTAACTTCAAAATGTATAAGCATCTGATCACATACATTCCACTATTGTTTTGTCCTGATCCAAGAAGCGACAGCCTCTTGTCATTGTTGCTGCAGTATGTTCAGACTGGATGCCCAGCTCTGAGCTGAGTTTTCTGATAAAACACATCTCAGTACCACTGCCACAGTGACCCTCTCACAAGACATAGCATTCATTATCCCTCAGAGAGTTTCACTGGCTCCATATTTCCCTTAGAATTAAAAACTGCTTGTGACCCCATCTCTCCATTATCATTCCTTTACTAATATTCTATATTTATCAACCACCTTTGGCTTCACGAAATTTTCATTTCTTCCTGTTTTTTTAAATATTGGATATACTTGGATATATGTACACAAGCATAACTGTGTTCACATATTGAGTGACATGTGATGTTTTGCTACTTTGTATAACATTTAAATCAGTGCAAGCATATCTATCCACGCACACATTGATAATTTATTTTTGGTAATTCATTCAAAACTTTTTATTCTAACTTGTTAAATGTTATACACTTTATCACCTTTAGTCACCCTAATGAGTGATATCTTAGAGATTCTCACTCCTTATCAATAACAACTCAGTGGCTGTAAATTTTTCCCATGCCCCACTCCAAATCATACAAGTTACTTGTCTCTTTTACATGTCTAAATGCATTTTCACAAATATTGGGATGGCCTCTATCCAGCTCTTTGATTTGCTCACAACTTTGGTCCAAGAAAAGAGTCCAATATATACAGTGGCTAAGAGGATGAAACTGAGAGCCAGTGAATAAAAAATGGGAGGCCAACTGGACCACTGGCCAGCTTTGTGCATCCTGGGAAGCACTTGACTTTAATTTCTCTATTTCATTTCCTTCAAAATACTAGTTCTACTAGTGCCTGCATCATGTAGAGTCAATTAGGAATATTGATGGTATATTTTTAAAGCTCTTAAGACAGTGTCACACAGATAGCTTTTTATAAGAATTTGAGGAAACAAAAATCACTTTTTAAAAATGAAGTTATTTGTGACAATATTAAGACTTTCATGATACTTCTAATACCATCCCCCTACATTTTTATTTCATTATTCCCCCTTTATAAAAAATTATGATTTACTTATTTATTTCCAATATTTATTGCAATTTTAGTGATCTCAAAACTCTATGGAAATAACAAGCTTTTACTGTTAATTTACAAAAGCAGTACTTAAAATAACAGGTACCCAGTAACTTTTTGCTGAAAAAATAGGAAACCAATGATTGTTATATTAACTTAAACATGAAAATCAATATCATTTCTCAAAAATATGAAGCCAGATTATTATCTTATACTTTGGACTCTGTTTCTTTTAGGAATCATCTCAATAGACCTATAACTTGGTACATTATATTGCACTTTATCCTTTAAGAGTGGGGATGCTAGCTTTCTACCCATAGTGACATTTGGGGTGATATCACCTAGCTCTGAAACTCTAGTAAGGATAAGCTTCTTGCATAACTTGCAGGAAAGAAGTCTGATTATACTATTTGGCCTCATTCTAAATGTCATTGTTTTCATTTCATAAGGCCAAGAAATAACATTTAATATATTCATAGTACTACTGTTCATAGAAACCACCTTCAACAAAAAGCAGACCCAATTTGTTTCATTCCCTTTTTGTTATTTTGAAATGAAGAGATATGTGGAGAAGACACATCTGTTAGCACATAGTAGGCACTGGTTTCTAATATTGTTAATACATAATGCAACATTATGAAATCCCTATTTTCCTAACAAAATAAAAAAGAATCGTTGTTAAGAATTGGAAACAACAAGTTCCAGATACCAACTCAGGCAGACATCTCCTGCACCACAGGATGCCAAGGCAGAAAGCCAGAAGAACAGGTAGGAATCCTGCTTGCTCAGCCCTCTAACTAGACCACACAGCCTGCCAAGATCCAATCAACCACCATCTTCCCACCCCCATCCTCATCCCTTTGCACCTGATACAAACTGGGGCAGACATCTGCTCCAGTGGGAGCCACTGCATCCAGCTAGAAGAACAGTGTCCCAGCTTGACAAGGGGCTACAAAGAACAGAGGATCAGAGAAGAAAATGAAACCAAAGAGCAAAACACCACTCATTCAATAAAGACAAAACTAGGATTTTTGCACCTAAACCTAGAATCACTTCAAGCCCAGATGCCTAAATGCCAGTGCAATAACACAATCAACAGCTATCAGGACAATATGTAGCACCAGTGCCCAACCATCCTACTAGAACAAGCCCTGAACACTCTGGCAGGTCTGAAACAGAAGAAAAAGACCATAAAACCAACTTTATGAATATAATAAAGGCCATTAAAGAGGAAATGAATAAAGCCCTCAAAGAAATCAATGAAAAGAAATGACAATGGGAAGAATTGAGTAAATTCATCAAAGAAACACAGGAAAACACAAACGATTAGAAGGAATGAAATTCCTTAAAGTAAAAAAAAAACAAAAACAAAAACAAAAAAAAAAACTAAACAATTGAAGGAAATGAACAAAACTGTTAAAGACCAACAGAATACAAGAAATGAAAGATAAAATCTC
This sequence comes from Cricetomys ansorgei, assembly GCA_026225945.1. Lineage (NCBI taxonomy): Eukaryota > Metazoa > Chordata > Mammalia > Rodentia > Nesomyidae > Cricetomys > Cricetomys ansorgei. Next base: position 11,516 of record JAMJFZ010001016.1, read on the forward strand.
AGGAGTTGAAGATACTGTAGAAGAAATAGATACATTAGTAAAATAAAATATTAAATCTGAAAAATTCCTAACAAAATACATCCAGGAAATCTGGAATACTGTGAAAAGAATGAATCTAAGAATTATAGGGATGGAGGAAGGAGAAGAATCCCAGGTCAAAGGCCCAGAAAATATTTTCAACACAATCACAGAAGAAACATTTCCAAATCTAAAGGAAAAGCCTATGAAGGTACAAGAAGCATACAGAATATCAAATAGAGTGGACCAGAAAAGAAAAACACTAAACATACAGAACAAAGAAAGAATACTATGTACTATAGACTCTAAGGGACCACAAATGTCAAGTTCAGACTATGATACCCAGCAAAACTTTCAATTACCATAGATAGAGAAAACAAAATATTTCATGACAAATCCAAATTTTAATAATATCTGTCTATAAATCCAGCCCTACAGAAGGTGCTAGAAAAGAAAAAAAACAAACCTCCAACCCAAGGAAGTTAACTACACTCATTAAAATATAGGAAATAAATAATCTCAGCCCATCAAAATCAATAGAAGGGAGACACACTCACACACAAGTAAGCACATACACACTAGAACCAACAAGAACTGTACACTAACAAGAAATAACAAGCATTGGTCATTGATATCTCTCAACATCAATGGACTCAATTCTTCAATTTAAAACAAAAACAAAAACAAAACACAGACTAACAGAATGGATATAAAAATAGGATCTATCTTTCACCTGCATACAAGAAACACACCTCAACCTCAAAGACTAACTTACCTGAGAGTAAGGAGTTGGGAAAAGATTTTCTAAGCAAATGGACCTAATAAGCAAGCTGTTGCAGACATTCTTATATTTAACAAAATAGACTTCAAACCTAAACTCATCAAAGGTAATGGGGAAGGACACATCATATACACCAAAAGAAAAATCCACCAAGAAAACATTTCAATTTTTAACACCTATGCCCCTAATACAAGGGTTCTCATGATTGTAAAAGTAACATTGCTAAAGTTTAAAACACATACTGACCCCACACACACTGATAGTGGTAGGTTTCAATACCCAACTGACAGGTCATACAGATAAATCTAAGCAGAGAAATATTGGAGCTAACAAATATTTTAAACCAAATGAACATAAGAGATGTCTACAGAACTTTTCACCCACGGACATGCACAAAAAATACCTTTTTCTCACTACCATACAGAACCTTCTCCAAAACAGATCATATCCTCAGCCAAAGTAGAGAGTCTCAATAGACACAAGAAATTTGATATTCTCCCCTTGTATCCTATCAGAACACCATGGAGTAAAGCTGGAATTCAACAACGGTAACAACAGCAACAGATAAACCTACAAATTCATAGAGACTTAACAACTCTCTACTGAATGACTACTGGATCAAGACATAAGTGAAGAAAGAAATTAAAGACTTTTAAAAATTCAATGAAAATGAAAATTAACCTACAATATGCCCAAACCTACGGGACACAATGAAAGCTGTGCTAAGAGGAAATTTCATAGCATAAACTGTCTACAAAAAAAGTGGAGAGATTTCATACCAACAACTTAACAGCTCACCTGAAGCTCTAGAACAACATGAAGTAATCACATCCAAGGGGAGCAGAAGCTAAGAAATAATCAAACTGGCAACTGAAATTAATAAAATAGAGTTCCTTAATAAATAATCAATCAATAAAACAAAGAGTTCCTTCTTTGAGAAAATCAACAAGATAGATAAACCCTTAGACAAACCAATTGAGAGAGAGAGAGAGAGAAGAGAGAGAGAGAGAGAGAGAGAGAGAGAGAGAGAGAGAGAGAGAGAGATTATTCAATCCACAAAATCAAAAACAAAAATGAGATTATAACTACAGACACCAAGGAAATCCAAGGAAACATTAGGTCATACTTTAAAATCCCATACCAAGAAGGCTCCAGCCTCGACACTTGGTGGGGGAAAGGATCACAGTCCCTTATTCTATATCTAACTTCTGTGAGTCTATGGATTGTAGCATTGTTATCAGCTATATTTAAAATATCAGACTGGTGCCTACATAGAGCTTTCACCTCTATGTTCCAGTGTCTCTGGTACAGGAAGTTACTCTGCATGCTATAATGTAAATACCAAGCCAGATACAAACCCTTTATCTACAATAGTATACTACCTTCAAAATACTCTAGGGTAATGGTGCAATAGAACTTGATGTAGTCATCAACCAATAACTGATTTGGATTTGTCAATTTTTAAAAATTCTATCTACAAGAAATAGTATACAAAAATTAGTAAAAATGCTTTTAAAATGCATACTTGGTAAAGAATTTATGTGCAAAATATACAGAGGATATAAAGAAGTTAAGTGACTATATAAACAATACTCAGTGAAAATCCTGATTGGAGAACTTGAAACTAAAGCAAAAATAAAATTAGTGAATGTATGCATGTATATATGGCAAAGGTTAAAATGTCTGTTGATGTCAGCTGATGGCAAGGGAAGAGATCAACCTTGGGAATGCAAAAAGCCGTAACTGCTCTCAAGAGCAGACTGGCACTTTCTGGAAAAATCATGTATTTCTTTTTCATAGAAAATCCAGCACTGTTGATTCTTCACACTTATGCAACTGAGGGAAAATTATGTCCACATGAAAGCTACACATGAATATTTATGACAGCTTAGTTCATGTTTCAGATTAGCAACAGCCAAGTTGCCCATCAAATGTGAAATGTTGTAGAAAGAAGGGAAAATCACTTTATACATTCACAATGGAACATTATTCAGTAGCAGAAAGAAATGACCAGAAAACCATGGAAAATATAAATAAACCTGAACTACACACTTAGAAGATAAATAATCCAACCTGAAAGGGTAATATACTCTATGTTAATTTTACAGTATTATGGAGAAATTTGAACAGTCAGATATGAGTATGCAAAGAATAGAGCAAAATGATTTAGGGTATGTAGTGGGAATGTTGAATCAGTGAAACATGTCAGATGTTTTAGGGCAATAAAACTGCCTTGTATAATACTATCATGATGGATGCATGGCACATATGCTGGTCAAAGCATAAGGAAATTTACTGCATCATGAATGAACATTATTATTGGCAAATGTTTAACACAATTTTTTAATAGTCATCATATTCCAGTTTAGAATGCAGAATGTAACATAAGAATTAAGGGAATTATGAATATATGATCTAGTTTTACCATGGGAAATAAGATCAACAGGCTGACTGACATCTATGACTTTGTAAATGATCAGTTGCTGGAAAACTTAAAGGAAGGGCAGAATTGTGTGAGCCACTGTGTGGGTGCTGGGAACTAAACCCTGGACCTATGCAAGAACAGCAAGTACTCTTATCCACTGAGTCATCTTAACAACCCCTCTACATTATTTCTCTTAACTATTTTCTTCTCTACTTTGTAGAAAATGTGATCATAGTATTATTTCAATGTCTCCTTTCTTGTATATTGGTAAATACTCCCAAACTGCGCAAGAACAAATGACTGTTATCATCTGGTTTAGTGTCATGATTTTAGATTAGGCAACTCCAAGATGGTATATTGTATTTGCATCTGAAAACAGAGCAGGTGACTCACACAGGTAACAATTAAATTAATTCATTATAATCTTTATTATGAAATGGTTGCTTTGAGGCTATAGGTCAGGGTATTTGTAGCTGGACTGCAGCTCTTCTTAAAAGCTATAGGATTTGGATCACATCATAGTATATTTGGTCTCTATACATTTCCTATAAAGGAACTTCTATCTTCAGATCTTGGTGATATGATTATGTGATATTATTGTTCTCAGGTAAATTGTTGGAGTCATTCTTTTTTGAGTAGTGAAAATGTATATAATGTGGGTACATTGTTTGTCTACTGATACATCTATAATATAACTGTGTAAATATCAAAACTATCCAAGTGGTGTTGAAAATTATCATTTCCAAAAAGTAGCCATTGAAATATTTATATGGATATATTTTAATTGAAGAAAGTTGATACTGAATACCTCATGTTTTATGATCCTATGAATACATGCAAGGAAAAATTGGAATGATATTACAATCAATGCTTTGGATAGTTGGTTTATAAATGGCATGTATTAATTATTTAAAAACTTCTATTTTTCTATTTTCTTCTATGTTTAACAAGAGAAAGTTTTAATTAATCAATGACTACTCTTACTTTTAAGACTTTATAGCACTCAGCACAAAATATTTTTCTCTAAATAGTTTAACCAGCACATTTTATTGTATTATAACCACTTATGCATGAGCAAAAACTTTGGTTGTAAATGCACATATAATAACAATGTGAAGTGTCTGGGAAGAATATTGCAAAAATCAGTAAATCTAGGGTTATTTTAATAACCAGAGATGAAGGAACTATAAAAATGCACTGCTAAACACTACAATGTGAGTAACATCCTACCAAGGGATATGCAAATCTCAGCCTCACCCTCTGGGGCTCATCCATCTACCTATCCATCTATCATAGGGGTACATACGCTGTCAGGTTAACCTTTATGACAACCTTAGTTGGCTAAGCAGTGTTATTCCCCAGTGATAGCCAAGAACTCAGAGACTATAAAGGTGAAAAACTAGCCAGGATGCCACAGTTACCAAGGTGCAAAAGGAATAAATATAAGCTCTGACACCCACTCAGCTAATTGTCCCTCTGCTATTACCCTGTTTCTACTCTTGAACTCTATTGATGCAGAGTGTTCAAGATCTGAGGACCATAGTTTTAAGAAAAGTGCTTTAGTTTATCTATATTTAGCTTTTAATTAAAAAAAATATATATATACTTTAATTAAAATAGAGATGCATCACTTCCCTCTTCTCTTTATTCCCTCCAGACCCCCATCTAACCCCACCCATGCCCCCTCAAAGTGATATCCTCATTTTCTTGTATTATTATTATGGTTTCATATGTATGTGTGTATATTAATGTATGTATGTGTATACACAAATATAAATAAACTTGATGAGTCCATTTTTTGATGGTGTGTATATGGTGTCAGGCCTGACTACTTTGTATTGCAAAACCAATAGGCTAGCTTAACTGAAAAATAAGCTAATTCTCCTTTTCCCCACAATTATAAGTTGCCTATAGTTATTTGTCTAGATGGTAGACCCAGTCAAATTCCTATACTCCCACATTAGCTTGTTTTTTGATATTGCCATTTTTCCAGTAATGTTTATGCATCCCTTTCTAGAAGAAAGCGTTTTTCTGCAAAATTTTTGGTATTCTGGCTCCTACAATTTTTATGCCCCTCTTCTGTGATATTGTCTGAACCGCAGATGCAAGAGTTGTGGTATACATGTATCCATTTGGGCCTGGGCTCCTGGTGATGTGTTGATCTTTTCATTGTGTTCATTGGTGATTTTCTGTGATGAACTTCATTTTCTGTAAAGGAGCGATCCTTTGCATATAGGTGGTAGCTACAATTATCTTTCAGTATAAGAATAAGATTTATAATGTAGTAAGGAATTATGTTGGTCTAGAAAATTAGAGATAGTAGATTCTCTCTAAAGTTCATGACTTCAGTAGCCCTAGGATATTGGCTAGATTTCTAGTTCAAGTCATAATTTGTTACTGTTGAGTGGCCCTTAAGTATAAGTGAACAGCTATTAGTTTTGACCAACATACGAGTACCATGTATTTGAACACTTATGATTCCCTTCCATGCTGGGTTTGTATCAGAAATGCAGGGCTGGTTCAATTATGTAAGTCAATGCATATAACAAAATAAATCATATAAGTGTACTTAAATATAAACACTGCATGATCATCTCAATAGATGCAGAAATGACATCATTCAGCATGCTTTCATGATAAAATTCCTAGAGAAAGTAGGACTGAGGGAAACATACCCCAACTAAAGACTAACAAACCTCCAGTCAACATTATCTTAAATCATGAAAACCTCACACCAACCCCATTAACAAAAAGGAAGTAGTAAGGACTTCCCATTATTTCCATTGCCTTGCAATGTAATGCTGAAAACACTAGCAGTAGCAATAAGGCAAGAGAAGAAAAATAAGAGGTATGAATAGTTTTTTAAAAAGTCAGCTTATCCTCATCTGAAGGAACTTTTTCACCACCAACATAACGTGAAGATGAATCAAGAGGATGACATCTATGAACTAGAAAATAAGTCCCTCATCACACTCTAAATTGACCTTTGACTAGGTCTGGTACTCGTAAGTACTCTATAACTGTGATTCATAATTTTGTTTTTCCTGAGATACGCTGTTCAATTGAACAAGAGGAATTGTCATTTTTTACAACATAGACCTTTCCTTTGTTTCTTAGTCTACCAGCTGAAAAGTGCACATGAAGAGGATATTGATTTTATCATCCACTGATCAAACATAAGTTGAAATATGCATGCATAAACACACAAAATTATAGCATTCGATTTGTCTCAGTTTTCATATAGCTGAGGTTGGACTCAAACTTTTTATGTATCAATAAACCTTGAATGTTTGATGCTCTTGCCTCCACCTCCCAAGTAGTGATTACAAATATGTGGTATCACACCTGGGTTATGGTGTGCTCTGTATCCTAGGCCAGCACTACTAGCTGAGCTACATCCATAGCCTAAAAAAACTAGTAATTTACATGCATGTTGAAGTTGTGAGCAAATGGTGAATGAGATAGAAGAAAATTCACTTCTCTTATTTTCTGTATCATATAATACTACATTAATTATAAAGCAAAGGAAAGTGATCTAGAAATAGTAGATTGACTGGACATGGTACCGTGTTTGCACAGTGTGAGATGGTAAACCAGTGTTAGGATTTTAAAAAATAAATGCTGAGAGCAACCAGCCATACAAAAAGCAGAATCCAAAATTCATGAAGTAGAGGGCCTTGGCAATATGTATAACAAGAAAGGGAGTTGTTTCTTCTTGAGTACAGTGAATATGAATACAGCAGTGTGAGAAATGTGTTAGATTATATCATGAATGCTGGTGGGGGTTGAGAAGCCTCTTGACTATACATTGCATGGAACCTTTTTAAAAATAGAACAATCTTAGCTTTGTCACTTAAAAATGAAGACAAATTGAACAAATTGAAGATATCTACTAAATAAATTGGGCATTATCAGAATGTCTGTATTGTAGGAAAAAGAAATAAAAATCAAGTATGATGTATTTCACTGCTTGAAAATGAAGTGAAAGGCCATGCAGTTACTAAATAAAAAAGATAATGAATATCAATTTGGAGACATCTACTTTTTAAAAAGGTAGAATTTCTACTAATCTCTTCCCAGGAGAAAAAAAGCAGCTAAAACCATGAGGCAAACAGAGGGAAGGGGACTTTGCCAGAACAGGAACTATTCTCCAGATAAGACCAACATCTTGTCAGACTTGCCTGAGAAACTAACTTTCCCAGTCAGACTTGGTATTTAAGCAATGATGGGCCAGGATCACACTACATTTTCCCCCTTTCTCTTTCTATTCAGATGGAGAGCAGCCTATAATAAAGTAAGTCCCTTTTACGAACCTATTTCTGACTCTTGGGCTGGCTTGACATGTATAGGTTCAGTTCCAACAGGTGAACTCAGCTGCTGTGTGATCTCATGATTGTCATGGTAATCTTATGTTCTTATCCCTAATTTTTTAACCCTTTATTGTCTTTTCTTCTGTCATGTTCTCTGAGCTATAAGAGTAGTTTCATATCTTATTTAGGGATGACCTCGCAACCATACTTTCTACCCTAGGTATTTCTTAATCTCATCAATCTGACAAATTTAACTATCCCAAACACTTAAACAGAAGACCACAAATTATCAGAACTCTTTCAAACTCTAAGATATTTCTTTTAGCTAATTTTATGATGAAAGTAAAATTTTGTATTTATAAGCTGGTGTACTTTAAGTTATTCTATTGTAACTTGTTTTAATTCAGTGTTACCATGGAGAAAATTTAACCATTCCCATAACAGTATGAAAATATATTAATGGACTAATCTTGATGACATTCTTACAATTGTTTGACTTCAGACAATTACTCTAAAACTTGCTTTCAAACTTAATATTAGTGAAAGAATTCAGATAGCTTTATCTAAGAAGAAAATCAACACAGTGTGAATAGACTTATCCCATTATCTGAATTGAGTACCTCAAGTGAACACGTAATTTTTACCTGTATATTTCATTTTGTGTGGGAAATAATATGAAAGCATCACCCACAGTTAAGAAAATAGTACAGTACTATTTTTTTCCAGAAAATAAAGGGTACAAAATGGATCTTTATATTCTTATGTAATTTATGGTAATGCAACTGTTAAAATCTTACTTTCATACCTTTATATTTAACTAATTTTTTGAAAGCTTATATATGAACTTAGCTTTCTCTTTTTACTGTGTATTGGTGAGTTACAGATTGTGAATCTGAATGGCTGTTTAGAAAGGATTTCTAGCTTTCCTAAAGATAAGAGTTCTGCTTAGTACATAGGAAAAAGAATGACCATGTCACAGTAAATGTGCTTCCTGAAGAAGTAGTTTAGTTTAATCACCAGATTTAGAAATAAGGGAATATTTATCTATTCATCAAAGATATCTTAAATACCTGAATTGGATGAATGTGATTGGTCTTAGTCCACAATATGAATGACTTCTCTTTGGCATATGCAGAATCTATAGTTGTTGAGTTGTGTTTCTTCTGGTTTTTTCATCTTGGTAGCATTTATGGTCAAGACCAAGCATTTTTAAGACGGCTAAAATCTGGGAAAAGAAAAAAAGCTCTGTAGGTATTCACTTCAAAATATTAATGAAAGCTCATCAAATTTGTATATTTATTCTCTAAAGTTCCAAAAGAGCACAAATTTGTATCTTAGAGACAATTACTTTTATGCTCATTCCATGATGTCAGATTGAAAAGAGCACTCATATCAGGAGTCTGTCAAATAGTTATTGCCTTTAGCTATATAAATACTTGTAGTCTTGATACCACCTTGACCAACATTAATTGACTTCAAAGGACATTTATACACTAAAGAAATCTCAGGTCGGAAGGGGACTGTCCCAAGGCAAATCAATAAGGTCATTTGGAGGCCTGCATGATTGAGATTGAGTTTCTCACTGAATATTTTCTTACATGCATCCAACAGTGCACCATCCTTAGGAAAGTCAGAGCTCCTATCATGATTGTTTGTTTTGTTTGTCCAAAGTACACATGTGTGAAATTGGAGGGCATATTTATTTGATTTAAAAATGATAGGTACAGTTAATTTGGATTGTTGAGTGTGTTGTTGGCTTACTTTAAAAGAATTATTCCTTGAATTTAGAAGGAATTTCTTTGGAAAAAGATTTCATACAGTTTATTTTGTGATAACAGAAATACCTTTTCTTAGGAAATTTGGAGTAAATATTTATAAAATGATCACTTGTCTGCACCACACATACTGGTTTGTCTGTCCCAAAGAATATTTCTTTGTATTAATACAATACTTTTAGTTTGAGTCACAGTAAGTTCTAATAAATGAATTTTTGCTGGAACCTTAAATACTCACATAGTTTAGAGAAGTCAACGGTTATAAGTTTGTGGGTGAAAACAAAATCTTATAAATTCTCAAGAATAGCAATTATTTAGATAGGAAGTGATATTAGAAGCCAAAGAGTAGTTATTGCTAGAGATTCGTTAATGATTATAAAATGTTACTTAAGCCCAATCTTAACACAATCTACTAAGGTATGGAAGATTTTGATTAGTGTGTTATTTCAAAAAGAAGTTATAGTATATAGAAATTAAGCAGATATGTATGTGTACATATATGTATATATTTGTATATTTTTGTCTATATATATGCATGGTGTTTGTGTGTGACTATGCCAGTTTTTATTTGTATATAAATGTATGTATGTGTATATGTTATGTATTTGTATGTATATGTGTATATATGTGTGTGGTATATATTCATGTGATATGTGTATATGATATGCATATATATGCATCTATATTGTGTATATGTACCTATATATGTATATGTATATATTTGATGATAGATATGAGTATGTGTTTACGTGTGTGTGTGTGTGTGTGTGTGTGTGTGTGTGTATGAATATAACACTTAAGGGAAGGGAACCTCCAAGTCCTTCTCTAGTGTACTTATAGTTACTCAAGGACAAATTGTTCTACTAAAACAATGATACATCTTTAAAGCACATTATACTGAAATGCTCCATGAAAGGAAGGTGGCATTTTACTGTTGCATTGTAGTATTTTGTCTTTGAAATGTTGCTTTTAGGTCTTAAGCCATAAGTTTAAGTGTAAAAAAAATTAATTCATGATAACACTAGGATTACTTCTCATATTTGATTTCTTTAAACAAAATCATTATTGTTAGAATATTATACTAAACACTTGAAAATTGATGTGGTTTCTGAAGACTTGAGATCCTCCTAATCTTCTGAATTATGTTCTAGATTTGTGAAGAGTGCTTTTCACTAAATACATAATGAGAAATCATAGCATCTCTTAAAAATCATATTGAATTTTGCCTTATTTTCTACAAACCAATTTTGATGGCTAATTTTTAATGTTATATTCAAATGAAATATCTAAAAAGGAAGAGTTAGTTCTACCTATTCTTCTGAAATACTTGTCACAGAAGTGATATACTTCATCTTGCAGAAGAACTATAGTCTATCTTCCATCTATTTGGTTCACACACAGATAAAAATGTCTTTTGTTTATATAACAGTTTTACAAAATGCCTTGTTGTGAATTCAAGGCCCAACATGATGAGCATCCAATTTCTCTTGTCTGGTGAGGCAGGTCATTTACATGTGCAGTTGCCATCAGGACTTGCTACCCTGTATTCACAGCAGGGAGGGATGCAATTTTCTAATGCTGCTCTAATAAAGTACCACAAACTGGAGGTCTTTGCACAACAGGGTCTTATACTTATGTGTATTACAAGTTTAGAATCAGCTACACCATGCTCCTACTTTTGTGTCTTTAATAGGTATTATTGTACCTATGTCAATATGTCATAGCACTTATGTACCTATGTACAATAATAGTACCTATATACTAAATGTCAATAGGTACTATTCACATTTAGAAGCACATTGTCTATGGTTGGGTCAGTGATGAGACATCCAGCTATTGCCACTCAGGAGACCATTGGGTATTAAGTTCCAAGTACAATAGCTGTCATGAAATCCACAAAGCATATCTTGGTTGCTCCAGGGTTTCCAAGGAGACCAACATCAAAAAGAGACAGGTAGAAAAGCAAGGCTTGTGTGCTCTCTTCACATTACTTTCTCTCTTTAGCCCCTCTGGTAGTCCTCCTTAAATAATGTCTCTTTCACTATTTTACCTCCCTCTTCCATGTTTCTTTCTACCGATGCCCCTGAGCTCTAATTGTGCTTTTCTATCTTAAGAAATGGCAAAAGCATTTCCTTTTACTATAGGGCCTGTTTTACAAAGGATGGTGCATTTTTTTTCCCTCTGTTTTGTCCATCATCTGGGCACTGATGTCTGGAAATACATTGTTATTAGAGACTGGTATGTGCACATAAAGTATTGTTTTCATGCACTGTAAAAGTCATTTTTGCCAGAAAGTGTCATTGATTTACTTGTAGCAATATAGAATTCCTTGATTAAGAGTTTGACAAATCCCCATTGAAGCTGCATAATAAATCAATCTTTTACTGTAAAAGCCCAAGACGAGGGTAAGTGAAGATGCTATACATTAATACCTGAGGGGGAGTTACTAACCTCTATTCTCTGGTGATCAATCACTCCGCTGGGTTGTGCTGACAATGTCTGCAGGTCATCTGGTTAATGAGACAGCACTGGAAAATTCCTCCCCTGCATGACATTGTATCAGTCAACCAGCAACACCCACACTAAGCAGCAACAGTCATTTGCTACTTTTAAGAGAAGATTCTGTGAAGTCTAGCCAGAGCAAATTAATGATTGTAAATGGATCATTTTAAAAAAAATTAAGAAAAATGTGCAGTTTCTGTGAAGGTGTTTCCATTATGAAGAATTAAAATAAGTTGGAAGAAAGTTTTATTTTTCTTTTCTACAGAATCTTTTTGGAACGCACATTTTTATTGTGTCACAGAATAGAAAAACAATTACTGAACGATTGCATCAACTTTATGAAATCGATCTACAATGGACTATGAATGCTTGGTTGAAATCCCCTCCACAGATATTTAAAAGATAGTTGTTTCGAATTCTTATTTAACTAATATGTTTAATTTGAAAAAATAAAATTAAAAATAATTTATCTTGAAGAGTTTGTTTCTTTGTAAAGCCTCCAAGAACTGAAAGTACCATTATATTAATTAGGAAACAAAAGTGAAGAAGTTGTCTTTATAAGCATAAGGAATTTTAATCTATAACAAATGCAGTAAAACATTTTGCTTAGTTTTTTTTTGATATAAATAGAACAGAGAGTATTCATTTTGTATTCTTAATAATTAGAGATTTAACAAGAAAATATGTTTTTAAAAAAACTAGTTTTAAATGACTGAGAATTTGTATGGTATTCAGTATTAACCTAATGAGAAAGAAGGAAAAAGGCCGAACTAAGCAATTCTAGAGCAGCCAAAGGGGATGAAATCACCTTCAGCATTTCCAGTAGCCATCCAGAATATTCTCACTGACAGGGATCACCCCCTGGGTTATAATGAAATAGGGTGGCATTTGATAGAAACAAGTGACTTAAGGAGACTGAAGGAATCTGTGGTAGTGACAGCATATGGCGTGCTTTGCTCCATGTCCAACAGGTGCTGAATAACTGGCCATGACGGCCCCAGATGATCCCATACAATTAGAAAGGGTTAATATCTGCTATGCTAGAGGTGGGTCCTCATTTTCAATGGATAACCTGGTAGAGAGAAGAAACAGCAAATATGGAACAGTAAGATAGGGCTAGAGGAATAAATAGAACGTGAAATCAGTTCCTTGGTGAGGGTCTGTATGCTGACTCACAAGAACAGAGTAAGTTTAGTTTCATGACCCTAGGCTGCTTTTCTTCCACCTCAGGTGGAGCTCAAGATTCACAATTAGAGTCCTCTTTGGGAAGGGCTGCCTTGTCTGATCATTCTCATTCTCCTGTATAAACTCTTCCCTTGTATTTCTAACCGGACTATCATCCTGTACAGTCTCCTCCTTTTTATCTACCAAGGAAAAATTCATCTCTCTGTCAATGGGCAGGAATCCAGCTGTGTTCCGAGTTCCTTAGTTTTCATTTCTGCACCCTTTTCTAGTTGCCTCACCAATTCCTTTTTCTTAATCCCCATAATTTTTTCAAGAGGCAGTGCCAATTTCTTTTTTTATAATTTCCTTTTTTGAAGTGAAAGAAAAAAATTGAGTCATTTCATTTTCCCTTCTGCTCTGTTTTTCCTCTTGGCCTTTTCCAATTCCTTCTCAACTCTTCTAGTTGCATAGCCACTTCCTTAACCTATTTTGAAAAAAAAAAAAAAAAAGAAGAAGCAAAAGAAGAAAAAGAAAAAGAAAATCACCCCTGGGAGCAAAATGGGCTATGTCCCAGTGTGATAGCCACTGTAAATACTTTGGGGGCCTCTTGAACAAAAGCATCCAACCCTTTTTCCTCTGCTTTTCTCTCTACTACACTTGAAATCAAATTTCCCATTATCATTTTTATCCATATTTCTGTGCCCCAGATTGTGTGCCACTTGTGGCTGGTGTCTACTGTGCTTTTTCACAGTCTCTTTTGGCTTTCTTTAGCTTAGAGAAGTAAAGAGAACTGAACTAACATCCAACAAACCAACCCCCCCCAAACTGCCAACTGCCACACACCCCTGCTCTTCATTATACTCTAAGCAAAGTTCCCAGAAGTCCAAGTGGCATGCAATCATAAGGAAAGCTACACGAGTCAAACTTCCTCAAAATGTCCTGCTGCCCCGTGTCACATCCTATAGGACAATATGATCTGAATAACTGGAATACCGATATAAGAAAAATATGTTGTCTTCAACAATATAGTCTTACCTTCAATTTATGGATGGAAACCATGATGATATGCCAGTATGAACATTATAGATTTCATAAGGCCCCACTTTAAGTGAAGAGGCACTGGTGGTCAGTGGCTGCTGAGTGGGGAAAAATCAGTCTTCTATAGAGACAATCACCTAGACAAGGTTGGTCAATTTCAAATGGTCAGTCCCAAATGCTTGTACATAGGAGCAATTTTAAACAGATTGTGTATGAGTGTGAGTTTGTTAGTGTGTGTGTGTTTCTCTCTCTCTGAGTACAATATTTTTATACATTCAAAATAAATAATGAAAGAAGAAATGTTCCAGAATCTAAGAGAGAATTGAGGGACATGGGAAATATGAGGATTTGGAAGGAGAAGAATGAAAGATGGAAATGACATAAAGCATCCATGCATGAAGATCCCAAAAACTTATATTTTAAAAAGATTGACCTACCACAGCCTTTCTTATCTATTCAGATGAACGTGGAGTGCTTAAAGGTTTTACTAGCTTTTTTTTCTCTCTCAAGAAACTTTGGATGGTCCACCTATTTAAGGAATATTTAGTTCTGTATTATATTTATCTGCACCTAATACTAATTCCTTCAACATAGTTTAAGTTACAAAAAATATGACCATTCATAAGTAGAACTGATTCATAATTAATTACAGTTCATTGTGATAATATACATTACATATCACTACATATGCCAAATAGCATAAAACATAGCTTAAGCTCTGATGCTGACATTTCCTATAATTAAAATATTCTAAAAGATGCTTCTTTTTTTGGTGATGTAATATATGTGTAGTAACAAACTGTTAGGAATTAACTTCAAGTTCCATGATATTTAGTTCTTTAAGGGAACTTTAAGAAATATTTTCTACTTATATAAAATGAATTCAATATTTATTAAGTTGGATAGTTTACGTATCCATTTAAAAATTCTGTGCACATCATTTTTAACCTGAAGTGGACTGACTTAAACTTGTATAACATATACTCACTGTGGCTCTTCCAAAGATGGCTATACCAATATCAGCCCCTATATAGGACTTCTGCTACTAGATCCTTCCCCTTCCTATCAAATGGTAAACTCACATTGTCCTGTCTCTTACTTTCAATAGCATTAGTGGTATGTACACTTCAAACTTTCCTAATCTAAGTGAGATGAATTCTTAAAGCTTCTCTGTAGCCTTCTAGAAATGCTCACGATCTGTCAGTTTTGTCTTTGGATCCCTCCTGGACACCAACTACAACCTTATAATATGTATCACGATTTTCAACTTGATTAGATTGAGAGATATCCAGGATTAATAAAGAAGGCCAGAGCCATTATAGTAGAGTGCTCCCAGGAAGGGTGAGGTAATGTCAACTTTACCTAATATATAGTTTAATCCATTGATGGATCCAAAGTTTGAATCGGCAATAGAGGTAGTGGGACTACGGAATCTGTGGTCTGTTAAAACTGCTTTAACAGGCCTAGTAAACGGCCCTGTGTTCTGCCTCTGATGGGTATGTTGGTTTGGTTCCCTCATTGCTATTCTCTCTTTGTTTCCTGTCTCCTAAGAGGTGAGCAGCCTTCCCCAACTACTACTCTTGATATCATATCTTCTTCTTTACCATAATCTTGTAATGAGTAATAGAGACAGCTAACAATGGCCTGGAACCTCTAAAATTAATACCAAAATTACATATTTTGATCTTTTAATTTTTTTTCTCATTTTCTACTTTGTTAATAGAAATTTTGTTAATAGAAAAAAAAAACAACAAAGGAGCACACATGCTTTGAATAACTCATTGTGCAGAAGTATAACTAACATCTTTTTTGTTGTTATGGCAATCAAAAGATGCTGTATTTTATAAATACAATAAGTTTATTTATCACATCTCTGGAGATGTCCAAGATGACCTTTTACTAATGCATCATCTAGAAGTAATGGACAAATAATACAGACTTTCATTGTAGAAAGGATTGAAGGTCAAAAAAGAGTTAATTCCCTTTCATGAGGAATTAATCATTCATTAAGTGTCAACCAATCCACCAATCCTCTAGAATTTCTCATATAAAACCATTTATTATTTTGTATAATTAAAGACAGGTGGTTTATTGCATATTATATGCATACTAGAGAACTTTCTCACCAAATAGTAGCTGATTGTTTCAAACAGGCACATTTGTAAAACATTATACTCAAACCAATGAACTATTTTGATGGTAATATAGAAAATATAGGAAAACTTTTAATAACTTAACTTAAAATATAATGTTAGTTAGATGTTATTGTACATTAAAAGTAGATGAATACACCAAAATTGAAGAAATCAATAATCAAGACCTTATTGAATAAAATAAGTCATAATTAGTTGAATCAATTTCCTAGTTAGTAAATTCAAGGATTTTATGCATGAAAATATATACACTCAAATAGCTTACATCTTTAAATCTTCTCCTCTAATTAAAATAATGAGCAATGGTTGTTATATTCAAAATAATAGCTTTTAATTTATAAAAGCATACTGACTTCTAATTTTCTATATTTATTATATTGCTCTTTTCTTAGCTACATAAACACCAATGTTCTATATATATTATTGAAGATTTCTCAAAAAAAAAAGCTTCTTTTATAATATTCCAAGTGTATTTTGTTTAACTAAGAAACTGCCAGACTGACTTTATTATTTTTATGGTGGGTGCTGTAGACAGTGGTAGTTCAAATTTTATAATAATGTATGGGTTTTGGCAGACAATATTTGGGATCATAAAGAAAAGGCAGACAGTTAACCGGCCAGATATCCAACTCATTGTTAATATCAGGTGTGATGCTATACTCTACTATCACAAGATACCATTTCTGCTCATTTCCCTTCCTTCCTTTTTATCATTTGTTTTGAGACACTACCTCACCATGTAGCATAGACTAACTCTAATTTGTAGCAGTTCCTCTTCCTCAGCCTCCTGCGTCCCAAGATTTCAGTTGTGTGCTGTGACACCCAGTACTCTTACATTCAGTCACAAGGAATACATTCAGACAGCTTTTGTCTTAGTTCATTTAACTGGTAAGCTGTAAGGCTGGGATTCAAAACCAAGTCATTTAAGTCATCTAAGAATTCAGCCTTGAAAGATAAAGAACAGCAGCAGCAGTCAACTAAAAAGAGCTGGAGTTCATGAACATCCCAGTTCCAGTGCTCACACAGATGGCCCAGGTTAAACTAAATGGATCAGATAACAACCCAAAAGTCATGAATCTAGGAAAGGGACTGGTATGGATGGAGAGGGTATAATTGAAGAGACAAGAGCATTTATCAGCGACAGTAGAAGAGAGATAGTAATGAGAGTACATACAGTACATCAATATATGAAATTGTTAAAGAGTGAAGTTGACCAATAAAAATTATATTGAGGATGTTCACAGATTCTTAAAAACAAATGGTTAAGCTTCAATGCTGTTTGTACCTTAAAATCAATTTAAATTGATTTGAGTCGAAGGAAATAATTAAAAGCCAGTCATCATTTTGTGTACAAAAACATTATATGTAGAAGGAAATTTCCCTCTAGAGGTAGGTAAAATACTATTTTAGTGAATAGGAGAGCTGTTGTTGCCTGGTGAGAGACAAAAGAATGGTAGAGAGAGCAAACATCCAACCCAACGTTCAGCCTCCATGTGAGGAGCAGCTGTGCTAAGAAAGCCCTTGCATTTGATTCCAGGGAGCACAATGACCTGCTCATTATGTAGCCATTCAATGCTCAAGACTGTGTGCACCTGAACGCCTTTCTAACTGATCCCCTCTCCACACGCACTTCACCTTGGACACACAGCTTCCGTCGTTCCTGCATTGTGAGCATGGAGAATCTTTGTGGAAAGGCTTAGAACAATTGCAGGCTATTAATATGACTCCTCCATATCTTTCTATTGACTGTGCTAACAGCACTCTTTATAGTTAATCTTATATCTTTAATAAATAATAAATGTTATAGTAAAGTGTCCATTTTTAGTATTCATTTACAAAAAAAATTTTTGATCAATTCCCAAACCCTGATAGAAGAAAAAAATGGCTAATGAAATTCAAACAAAGACTCAATTTTAAGCTAATTACATGAGGGCAAAGTGGTATATTGATAACTCCATTCCATCTACCTGGAGATGGAATTAGAGAAATTGATTGATGATTGCATATTTTTTCTTATAATCTTAGTCCTTCTCTAAACTCATTTTCTTCTATGTCACTCTCATACCACAAAGCCTCAGTTACCTGAGAACATCTCTTGGAAGGAGAGAAATCAACAAAGCTCGATTAAATCGTTTTAATAATGCTTTGGTTTCCAAAAGTCAGAATTGACTCCTGAATTTACTAACCATATCAAACCTCCAAAAATGAATAGCATGTCTACCAGCAAGGCATTGATTCTGGCTACCTAAGGTAGAGGTGTTCTACTCATTTTTTTCCTCTCCTTTTCTTTCTTTATTTTTTATTGAGTATTCATCAGGCAAGAACTCATTTAAACTTTAATTCCCTAGAATATGGTATATAATTTCTGTAATATCACCTTTATGGAATTTAAATAATTGCAAGTACTGCAAATTTCTTTTGTATTTTATTTTAAATTTTCATATGTTTTGAAAACCTTGCTTTAGTCTAGTTCATGTAAGAAACAAACACACAAAATCTAAATCAAATCAAAATAAAACACTTGATAGATGTCTGGAGCTGACAAATGTGTATGTATTCCTTATTAAAGAACAACAAAGTTTGGTCTCATATTCCCTGAATGTCAAACCAAATAAGAATGATATTCAGAGTAATGTCTTTATATAAGTATCAAACGTTATAATAAGATGTGGACACAATTTCCCCTGGGATAAAGGAGAGAGAGAGAGAGAAAGAGAGAGAGAGAGATGCGCATCTCTGATGCTAGGAGTGAAGTGTCAATGATAAACAAGCTTCAACCTGAAGTTACATGCAGAGCAGCAGTTAATATGATTGCTGCTTTTTAAGGATTTATTTTTATTATTTTTATTTATATACATGTTTGTCTTTGTGTGTAGATATATGCAAAGTATGTTTTGGTACCCATGGAGGCCAGAGGAGGACAAAGAGAAGTCTAAGACAAACTAAATAGAAGAGAGAAATTGGGGAGCCCCCCTTAACTCTGGTTAACCAGCACCTGAACAGAGATGAGAATATCATGTTGAATTCAGATCAACTTCTGAAGTTGAATTAGCCTTATTCATACGTGAAGGTCTAGCAGGAATTACTGTAATTTTTCATTAAATAGATATACTTTCCATAAGTTAATGTGACATTTTGTAACACTGTATAAATACATGCAGCTAAGTAATCATATACAAAGATAACTGTTAGCAAGAAAGAGTAGCCACAAAAATAAAAAGATATCATGAAGAATAAGCATATAGATTTAAATGCTAATTATATCTAATAATTTCAAATACTTTTGAGAGTAGTAATGGAGCACATTGACTGGTACTGTTGCTATGACAAGAAGACAAACCATCTTTCTTTTTCACTTCCTCTTTCCCTCCCTTCCTTCCTCCCCTTTCTCATCCTCCCTCTCCCCCTTCCTCCTCTCCCTCCTCCCTCACTATCCTTTTTTCCTTCTGTCCCCTTCTCTTCCCCAATTCCAACATTGGGGAACAAATCTATGACCTTACAAATTCTACAAATACTAATCAAGCACCCTACCACCTAACCACAATCATGAACTAAAATTTGCTAAATTTTAAATTTTTCTGATGACACATTTCTATTCACTGTTTCAATGCATGGATAAGCTGTGCAAAAATTGAATCAAGGTGCTTAGTGTATTTGTACACATTTGTTATTTTTGTAGTTAAATTATTATTTTTTCCCTCCAGTTTAAGGTCCTTGTCACCAAGCCTGACAACCTGTAATCAATTCCTCAGACACATGTGATGGGAAAACAGACTTCTGTTAGTTGTCTGCCTACCTCTGATGACACTAAGAATAAATGAATACATACATTATAAATTTTAAAATATCTTTAAACAATCTTTTCTTAAGCCTATTTTGAAGTATGCATTCTACTAGATATAAGGCCAGAACAATTTATTCCTCTTAAGTTACAAAATATACTTTATACCCACTAACTCATTGCTTACACTGTGCCTATAACCCAGAAATAACCAAAATTGTGTCCATATCCATTATATAGTGTTTGTTTGTACAGTGCAAATCTTAAAACAAAAGGTAGAAATTGTAACTGTGTATTGTGTGTGATCTGATGTACCTGTTTAATTTGTTCCTGTTTAATGTGCGTTTAAAACAGTTTCTATCACGCGATAATTCTCAACCAACAAAAGCATCTTGTACATTTTCTTCCAATCTTCTGGTTTCAAATGCCTCAGACTGATGCTAGTTCCTCTAAAGGATCACCCTCCACATGTGACCATCACTGACCAATGAAAATAAATGTATGCATGGTAGTGTCTCCAATTAGCCAAATCTCCATACATCTCTATTATTCACAACTTTAGTTGGAAATTCCTTATCACAATGTAGAGTATCCTTCCAAGTTTACTTACTTATGGACCTTTAATCTCTTCTTCAGACACTCTGTCCTGCAGTTTATGTTTCAATCTTGCAGAAATATAGTTCTTTATTTAGTGACAATCTTAGGATCTTTGGTTCCTATTTTTGTTTTGTGTGTGTGTAGTGTGTGAGTGAAAGTCCTATTTAGTCTTCACACCTGACTTGAAAAGTTAGCTCTCAGGCAGAATTTCAATTTTGTAAAAAATACACGTTAAAATAATTTTCATCCTGCCCTTGCTACTATTATTTGACATTATATAATGCTTTTAGAAGTATACTATCCTAAAGATGTTGAATCAGATAAAATGGTTGATTTGGGATTAAATTTGCATTATGGATATTTTAGTTTAAATTTGTTTCAAGTGTTGCATAGGAAACATTTTGCTTTCTAATTTTCTAATTTTCCTGACTCAACTTCCCTGGTCCACTTCTCCCAGATCCCTCCCATCTGTCCTTTCCCCCAGACCCATCCCCTAACCCCACCTGCTTCCCCTCAGAATACAGCAGGCCTTGCAGGGTTACTAACAGAACAGGGGTTAAGAAGATGGAACAAGGCCCCTACATCAAACCCAGCAGAGGGAAAAGTGTCCCAAGGGCAGGTAAAAGAGTCAGGAACACCCCACTCCAATTTTTACTAGTTCTACAAGAACACCAAGCTAGACAGCTTTAAGATGTATGTAGGGGACCTATCACAGACCCATGTAGGCTCTGCGTCTGCCGCTTCAGGCATCAGTCTTTGTGAACCCCACAGTGAACATTTTTACCCTTGTCTATCAGTAAGCATAAAATATAGAGTTAAGTCTAATCATACATTTATATAAATATGCATATGTGCTGATACATGTGTATGTCTGTTAATACACATACAGAAAAGTCTGGTTTGCAATCTAAATAAAACTTTTCTAGTTTGATGTGTAAGTTTGAAGAGAGAAACAGGCCTCTAAGACATGAGAGTGGTAAGCCTCAGTAAGGTTTGTGTAGGCATACAGGAGGGAAGGGATTACAGTTTCACTGTGAGGTTATGGAAATAGTCCAACCTCATATCCTCCTTCACCAAACTTAGTTTGCCTTAACTCTCCTGTAATACTTGCATATGTCATAGAAAAGTGAAGATTTATCAAAATTTTGTGTTACAAGTACTACCTTCCAAAGATCAAAAATAGGAATAAGATTATAAAATTAGATTTAAAAAAACTGGACTCGGAAATAAATTTGTATTTGATATTAATATGCTTCACATATTGTACTATAGTTAGGCATATAACTGCATGTATATTTGGCATAACAATATGTCCATGTGCATATTTGCTTACAAATATAGTGCATATGTACACAGAGATAAGAAAAACATACTCTTTAACCTATTAAAATTAAGGTCCAAATAACAATTAAAATCTTTTATATAAATGCTATTCAAATCTTTGTCATAATGAGATTTAATAAAATAATGAGTTGTTTATACCTTGAGATTTAACTCCTGTATTTTATTTGCGAATACTGCACAGGAAGGATTGGGTGTTTCCCACTGGCTGAAGAAAGAAGACACCGACAGGGACTGCTGTGACAGGGAAAGCTGTGAAGCACCCAGCAGAAGGATAGCACCAACAGCAGGCAAAAGGGCAGAGGGACCAGGTGCTTATGAGGAGGATTTCAGTACATTGTAACATGCCTGGGTTCTTACCACTGCTTCAAACAAGGTCAGGCAATGGACTGTCAAAAGCAGACAGGGAGTAACAAGCTATTTATCCAGAGTTTGAGAGAGCAAGTCATCCAACACCTCTTTCCTATTTATGGTGGAGATTCAAGGGCAGACAGAGTGTTAACGGTGTTCCACAGCAGAAGAGAACACCTTCAGACATGCTGTCACTGGTGGCATTGTCATGGGGAGGCCTGCAGGGTAATTAGAAGCAGGCACCTCTGTTCATGCTTTGTAGTAGTAATTGCCATTTCTGATTAGAAAAGTGAAAGTCAATTGTACCTGGGGAAAATAAAATACTGACCCGGAATATATTGTCCAAGCTGTCATTGTTCCAAGGCAATTGCTATACATGTTATTTTGTTTTCTGGACTGATCATGGTAGCGTTTGAGGGTCATAGTTTTATTATTTTCATGCTCTGATCATTCATTCTTCCTTTGGATATTTAGTCTCAGAATAGGAATAACATTGGTAAATTCATTCGGAGCTCTTGGGTACGTTCAGGTGCAGCATAAAATTCTGTACGCCAACACACCAATAATGATCATGCTGTGGTTAGATTTATGCTCTCAGCACATTAAAAGCACAAAGATGCATAAAGACAATGAATATGTAAAATAATTTTTTGTTGTCAAAGACATGTCAAATACATGTCCTAAAACATCAGAAACTGGATTTCTGAAGGTTGAAAATGTTTAAACTGCTATACTTCTAACCACTCTACTACTGAAAATTATTTGCAATATATGGATTAATGTATACAGCTAAAATTTTATTATATCTATATTTACCTTCAAATTTTTATTAATAATATTATACCCTTTATACTACTTCAGCCTAATGTTTAATGAAGCAAAATACCGAAGTTTTAGGAATAAGATATGTACAAAAAGCAGGGGAATTGGCAATTACATGGAATGATCAACAAAGAACAGTTGTTTTCAAAGAGAATAAACCCACAAACAGAAGGAAAAGTTATTCTTAGGAACTCTATTGTTCATAAAGCTTAATAGGCCTTCAGAGGAACAAGTTGGAAAGGCTACCACTTTTGTGCTGCATTTTGTGCTAAGCATGTTTAGAAGGAAGTGACACAACAAAAGGAATTATGCATGTGTTCCTTTAAGAATGTTAGTTAGTTCTCAGTGGCAGTGTGGAGAACTCTCACCTCTGGATCTAGGTTGCTTGCTTTCTGTAAGATACCAGTATCTAACAGAAGTAGACTCTGTTATCTTTTAGTTAATAATTCACATTTAATCACCAGTGTTCTTTGGTGGTGTTGTAGGTAGGTCCATTTTTATGTAAATGACAGAAAACTCCACTTTGAGCCTGAAGGCATTGTGTAGGTTATACATCTCATCACTCTCAAGAATGAAATAAACTGGGGAGGGTTTAGGTCTGCATATTTTACCTTAAAACTGTGTTGAAATTCAATCTAATGAATGATATGGCACCATTAACTAGCCATGACTTCAAAAATCAAGTGTATTGGCTCTGAAATGAAGTAAGCATCGCAGGTTGACTGCAGGTTGCCTTCCCCAGACACCATCATTCACTGTTATTGATGATGAGAATTGCCAGAGGGATCAATTCAATCCATCTTTTTCACACATTGCTAGTATATAATGAATACTCAACCTGTCTTGCAACTCATCTTTGCAAAGAAACTTCTGCTTTCTGTTGGCTGTAAGCATGTACATTGGCAGTGGGTGAATTTGAACGGCAGAGGTACCTTATTTATTTTGAAGGCATGAGTGAAATTCTATAGGGTAAATACATTTTTATTTATTGAGATACAGCCATTTCTCCTGTCTCACTCCTACTCCATTATTGTAACAATAGAGGCTTGAATTTGCATGCACTAATATCACAATTAGGCTCTATTATATTTCATATATAAAGAATAATGGAAATTTCTCCACACCCAATTAGTGGAAAATGTCTCCTTAAAGACATTATGATCTTAAGAGAATTGTTTGGCATGAATACAAATATAACTGAAAATTTATTAAAGTGTCTTTTACACTCCACTACTTTTAATGTAATCAGCATAGAAGCCAGCACCTATAGACTAATGAATGACTCCCTGTCTTAACGTGGATATCTGCTATTGTTGCAGACAACCAGGATTAGTATCTGCCACCGAGCCGAAGGATGCTTAGCCAGTTGGATAAAACTTCCGCTTGAACATCTTTGGAAAGGGGGGGGAAACCGTCTGAAAACTGTTTTTCTGAGAGTATTATTTTTCTTTTGCCACTGGTTTCTCACAAAACAACTAAGATAACTTGTGATCTGATTACAAAGATTCAAATTAATCTAGAGCATGCTAATTAAGTGGTAGTCATAATACCTTTTATCTGCTTCCCATTTACTCTCCCTTGATTTTATAATAACAAATATAACAGTGGGTATAGTGAATATAAAGCCAACAGCAGAACTTCTCAGGATAATCTTCCAGGCATTTAGCAGCCTTTAGCCATATGGGTTTCAAATATGTAGTTCCAAAATGGCTCTTATCCATATACATTTATGGAGAAAGTTTTTAAAAAGGAAAATCTGTTTGGGTGATTTTAAGGACAAGTGGTAACAACTCTTACACCGAGTGTGCCATGGACCAGATATCATCCATGTGCAGCCAACTGAATACATGCTGGCCTTTTTTTAGTGAGCTCTTGTTATCAGCAGCAGTCATAAATATAAACAGAATTGAGCTCTTTAACTTTTGACTTGGCTGTCAAATTTAAATTCACTATCAAATAGTTTTAGAACAAGTTCTGTTTCTTGTTAGGGCTTATGTGGTTCTCACCACACATGCTGGGCTATGATACCTGAGTTCCTCACTTGGCAGAGCTGTGAAAAGTTCTCCAGCCCTATGTACACTGCTGTGAGCATCAGAAGATGTCTAGTTACTTGATGTGGCCATGCTCTGCTCTGAGAGCAGCAAACCTGGGAACCTCCTTTTCCTGATGCATCCATACCAAAAGGTGGGAGCCAACTAATAGTTTTGATAACTAAGCATGGGAGGAAGGAGTGCCAGTCGTCCTGTCTTAGAGAGGACTGCTCCACAGCAGAAGTCAATGGAGACAGGCCGAAACTGGGGCTTCCTCCTAATAGTGTTGGTTTCTCAGCTGCTTAATCTTCCTGTTCTACTTCCTCAGTTTTCTTTCTTCCTCAAAAAAAAAATCAAATTCTGAGTATCAGAGCAAGACGCTGAAGCAGTTTTGGGCTTCATTCATTGTGCTGTGTGTTACAAGGACTTGAAAAGAGTTGTGGACTGAATGAACACTAAGATTATGAGAAAAGGATGTGGCAAAAGAGTTCCTGGGTTCAGTGAATTTAGGCCAATTTTGACGATTGCTCCGTTTCTTCTTTTGTCTCTTCATTTTGAAGTGAAAACACAATTTGATAGTTGGATTCAAAATGTAGTGGCAGTAGTAACGTCACAAGTTCTGTGGTAACATCTTATGGTGTCAAGCAAACCGTGATCCCCCTATGTCTACATATATACTCACTGTAAGTGGTTTCTATTGCTGAATCTAATAATCACTAAAAGTCCTATCAGGACAGGTTCTACTAAAAATGTCCTCTTAAGGAGTCAGTGGCCAAGGAAAAGAGAGTGTCAGGAATATACTGTATAATGATCTGAGTCATGTCAATAGAGATAACTCAAAGAAAAATACCAAAATCACGTTTTCCATTTTACAGCTTTAACAATTGAAGGCTAGAGATTCATACAGAAGCCAATTTACCTACCATTGTGATGAACATCAACAACTTTCTACTGCATAATTATAATCAGTTTCTTTTGAGCTATGAGAAACTTGGAGCGCAAATATAATTGGAATCCCAGAAATTTTACAATCCTGTGCTTTGTTGTTATTGATTTGTGCATAGGAAATAGACTCTTTGATCTGCTTTTCAAGGGATGTATTTCATTTTAAAAGAAAACAACATCTTCAAATACCTATGTATGAGATTTTTTTAATGATTACATTTTCTGTCATAATTCTCGACTGCCGTCAGTAAGATACAATAATTAATGAATAAGTTAGTTGCTTTTAATGTTCCACAGTTTAGTGATATACAACTTTCAGTGTCTGAGAATCTTTTAAAGTTATGCCTAGATGAACAGTCTTCTGATATATTACCTCTTTGGTAAGAGTATAATAGCCAGAGAACAATTACTAGCTTTGTGAGGATGGCATTTTATCAATGGAACTTCCATTAAGTTAGCCTTCCATCTTGTTAATGTCATGCTCCTTTTTAGGACCTTGACATCATTATAACGTGTCACTGTTGGGGGAGAAATGTACTTTTTAAGTACCAGAGATATAAATGTGTATTCTCATTTCTGGCAAATTTGTATTCAAAGCTTACTTGCTGAAGTAATTTTAAGGACTACACAGGAATAATATAGATATAAAAAGTATATCATTCTGACAGGAGAAATACTAGCTGCCCAACTGCTTGTTAACATTCACTCTTTACATATGGCATCCCTAAAATGTAGTTTATTGCAGCATTTCTTATGGTACAGTCAGCATTCTATTTTGCTCTCCTTAATGGGAGATCTTAATCTGAATTAAGCTGAATATTCATAAAGATGGCATTTTAAATAGCAATTTCCTGTACACAGAGTCATCTTATTAGTGAGACATGAAATGTTTTAAAAAGTGAACTGCTCTTTATTCTTATGTGATTTGATTGTTAGTGAATTTTGTGTGGAGGCAATGGGTCAGGAAGTCTAGAGTGTAATAACCCTGCTTTGTTGAATAAGTATAAATGCTAATGGAAGTGGTTATGTATGTATGATGTTAGAAAAAAAAGCAACAAAAATTGAAATTTTCAGGAAAATGGCAAATTTTTATTGGCTGGAATACAAGTAACTGATCTGATATACTACTTTTACCTCCAAGAAATGTTCCACTTGTTTGATAAAGCTAACTAAACCAGTCAACACTACAGGTGATGTCTTATTGAACTAGAAACATATTAAGAAACCTAACATCTAAACCTAACATCTCAATAAATTTTAATTTAAATGCTTTACTAAATATCTATACTATAATTGTAATGTTAAGATCACTGGCTGTACTTTAAAAATGGTTAAAATATTTCAAAGTATAATTTTTTCATATGCAAAAAGTATTTTAAAAATCACTTATTAATAAAAGTTGACTATACCCTTATATTCAGCCTTTATATTCTCTATCTTTTTAGAGCCTTCCTTGGTTTCCAATAGGTATGTTAGTTCTTTCTACATTCATACAAATTCTCAGATCACTCAATTTTTCTATAAATAGACAAGAATTTACAACATTGTAGAGGAGTAGCCCTACGTGAAAGCTAGGATCTACATTCCAGTGTCAACATTCAGAGACCTGTGTGTTTTGGAAGGAATGTAGAAGCACCTTTAATCTCAGTATTTAGATAACAGATGTAGTCCATGCCTTTAATCTCCAGAAAAAAATAGTGGAAGCAGATGTAGGAAGCATAACTCAGAAGGAGTCAGTGTCACACAGGAAGTGAGGTCTGGGATGAGTCAGAGTAAATGGCAGACTGAGGAGTTTGAAGAGTCAGTTTTGAAGCAGGCTGAAAAGACGGTTGAGGAGCAGTTAAGAGTCAGTTACAGAGTCAGTTACAGGGTAAGTACAAAAGCTGAGGAAAGAGTGAGTTAGAGATGTTGAAGCAGTCAATTTCAGAGGCAGTTTCAGTGCAAGCTCAGGGAGAGACAGAAACACAACAGAGCTCTGCACAAGAAGCCTAGAACAGACAATTAATTGAACCAGAAGAGTAAAGGTTCAAAAGGAGTTAAAGTGACTCAGTTAGCAGTAGTCTCAGAAGGGTAAGGCTGAAGCCTTCTAGGTCCAAGCTAGCAGGTTAAATGTTCTAGATTGAATGAAGGCTTAAGCCTTCCAGTTCAAGAATTAAGACTAGATTTCAAAGAGGGCAAAATGCCCCAGGGCTCCAGGACTACAGGCAAGGGCTAGTGATTTAATTAGACAAAAGAATAAACTGTCCTCTTCCCTAAATCAAAGTCTACATCTTGTAGAATCAACAACTGCATTAATATTTGCATCTACTACTACAATCCATTCCAGGTATTCCAATGCATGGGAGATTTAGAGAATCAAGCATTGTGTAATGGAGACATCTCCTTGTGCAATGTTACAGTATTTACCAAGACTTGAAAAGAGCATTTACAGGTAAGATAGAAAAACATGGTTTTATATCTAGCAGCCATGTCCAACTTGCAGCTTGCAGGGTACATGTAACAAGAATAACTATGGATGTGGCCCAACACAAAATTGTACTTTTTTTTTTGAGACAGGGTTTCTCTGTTGCAACTCTGGCTGTCCTGGAACACACACTGTAGACCAGGCTGGTCTTTGAACTCACAGAGCTCCATCTACCTCTGCCTCCTGAGTGCTGGGATTAAAGGCATGCACCACCACTGACAGGCACAGACATGTAATCTTAAAATATAATAAGATCTGCTTGAGAAGTTGGATGTGTGGTTTGTTTAATAAGTTGCCAAGAAGTCTTCTACTTTCTGACCTTACTACCATGTACATCAAGTTCCCCTTGGTGACTCTGATTACTCACACCCTGGATCTTCTAACATTGAGACCTGAGAGTTTATTTACTCTGGATAATGAATGCGCCTAGCCACTTTCAGTACTTGATTGTTCGTTTCTGGTTGCTTCCATTTCTAATGATTCCTATGTTTTTTACTTCAGTCTATTACTAGTATTTAAGTTTTGTATGTAATTCTTTGTCTTCTGAGTGGGATGTCTTATCCTTTTAAAGGTATGAATTTGCTTACATTTGTAATCATGGTGGTTTTCCTTTGATGTGTGCCTAAAATATTTGTATTTTTTTTGCTTGTTTTTTTTTTGTAATTGTTCTGGGCTTTGCAACTTTTATCCATAATAATTATTGCTTTTTGGGATTTGCCCATGCTATTTTTTGAGCACAGTGTGGATTTGTAACTAACTTGAAGCAGTACAGGATGACAAGAGAAAGATGAGGTAAGCGAGTTTGGTGGAGGTGCTAAAAGTGGGAGCTGTTAGTGCAGACTAAAGAAGAAAAAGTACTACGGAAAGCCAAAACAGACCATTTATCTTATGTCATCATCTCTTGTCAATCAGCAGCAAAGACAATTTTTGCTGGATGCAGCAGTAAATGGTGACAGAAAGGAGTCAAATTTTCTGACCTTAAGGGAAGACATAAAATAATATGGAGGCCTGGCTTTTGCTTTTAAAGGATGACCCTGAGTTTCAGCCATTAATGGGGTGGTGGGTCTCTTGGATCAGTTCCTGAATTGAAGGTAGGAAGGAAGATGTCATCAATCTGTCTGTCTCTTACTGGAAATGCTATCCGGATAAATTCATCACACATGGGGAGGAAGACAGGCTCTCAAAGGGTGAAGGGAATCATAAGATTTCGACCTCTGTATAATTACAACATAAAGAGAAAA
This sequence comes from Cricetomys ansorgei, assembly GCA_026225945.1. Classification (NCBI taxonomy): domain Eukaryota; kingdom Metazoa; phylum Chordata; class Mammalia; order Rodentia; family Nesomyidae; genus Cricetomys; species Cricetomys ansorgei. Next base: position 41,254 of record JAMJFZ010001016.1, read on the forward strand.
GTCTCATGGAGACATTGTGCAACCATCTTCACTATCTTTCCATTAAATGCCTCCTTTTCTCTCTCTCTCTCTCTCTCTCTCTCTCTCTCTCTCTCTCTCTCTCTCTCTCTCTCCTCTCTCATATGTCTTATTTACATACCAATAAAGAACATGAACTTTTATTAGGTCATCATTATCCAAAAAGCAATAAGACTCTCTACATTTTAAAATCAGGATACAAACCTGTTGATAGAAAAATGTAGGTTTTATATTGAATAAAAACAGCATATAGCAAGTATATAGTATGGTGCAGATGAGTAGAAATAGCAGGTTTCAATATGATGAATTTAAAATACTCCAATTCTTTTCTTGACATTTTCAGTCATAATGTTCTTTTACAGTTACAAGAATTTAATCCCTTTAAACATGCTTTTTCCCTCCATCTCCCTTGATTAATTCTAGCTGAATGCATTGAGGCTAGTTTCAAATCATAGGGTGGAATATTAAAGGCATATGTTAGCAGCTGATTAAAATTAGTAGATTTCTTCTTAAAAGATGGAACTTAGCTTAACACAGTTATAAGATGACATTTTAAAGATGAATTGCAAAGAGAGCCTGCTTCTTTGAAACACAGAGTGATCTTTATTTTTTTCTGCAGTGGTATTTTTCCTCCTCTTTGTGTAATTCTCACCATTTTGCAAAATCAGTCCCCAGCACACACAGACTTGTGCATGAGCATACGTATATGCTTATATACATAAACCTATGCACACATACGCATGAACAAACACAGGAACACAGGTACAAGGACATGCACAGATGCATGTACATTTGCATGCTCACACACATGTATATACAAACTTGCACACAAGTGCACATACACACATTTGGTCACACATACACATGCACAAATGCATATGCATATATGCAGACACATGTATATTGAAATCCAGGAGTAACTGGATTTAAGCTCATTATCACACATGAACACACACACACACACAAACACACTCGCACACACACACACAGTTTAATTCTCAGCATCTGTTTTCTCAGTTTTGAGAAATGCATTGGGAAGAAAGAGCTTACATGGAGATGACAAGATTGTGTATAGCTAATAACTCATCCTCATCTGTGTACTTGAGAACCTTGGTCCTTGGGAGCCAATATGTCTAACTCTCTTACACAGAAACAGTGTTCAGCATATCTGGATTCTTCACAGCTATGCTCTTGCCATATTTCAAGGCAGCTATCCACTGCTATGTATGAATAGCGCACATCCTGGTAACCCCCCCCCTGGATTTTGTATACATACTATCCACTAAATAATGGTCACCAGGAGTTAATGCAGAAAAGGCTTCAGAGACATGCTGAAGGGCCTGGACCAATCCAACACAAGAATCGTTATTTTGCCCTAGGGTTTCCTGGGATATCATTATAAAGTAAGTATGACCCTTAAAGTCTTATTGATCATCACATTGCTTTCTTGTGAGTCCTAATTATCTCCGATAAAAGTGCAGTCTGGCAGGCTCATTCTCCAGAGAGATGGGATAGTGTTCTTGACTCTGATTCTGCAAAAATATTTAGTGAAAATATTTACATACTTTTACCTTTTATGTGTCTTGTTATTCATATCTGTGTTATAGGAACTTAAAGTGATCAATCTTAATTAGCCCCTAGGCTTTTAATTTTGCTATCTTTCTCCATGACTTTTGCTTTACATAGGTTTTCTTCTTTCCCTTAGAGAAATGTATAAAATGGAAAACTGCATTCTGCATTTCCTTCCAACATCACTGTAAGATGATGAAAGTGCACTTTAAAATATACACAGTGGAGGACTTTTCAATTATTTCCAAAATAGGGCTGTGTTTATTTTAGCATGCCAGACATCACAGATCATTTAGTATTAATCCAGATGTGAGAAAAGTAGTATATAGGAAAATCATTTTCACCAGTTTAGATAGAATTTGGAAGTTATTGAACCAGAACTGTATCAGAGTATTTTAATAAGTCACAAAGCAAAGCAAAGTTACTGTGAAATTATTTAAATTTGTTTTATGGAGGTTATATTCTCAAATCAAGCAGGTGTATTTCAGAACTAACTCAGGAGATGCTGTTTATATGAAATCCTACACAAAGCAATTCACTTCAGCTCATTAAGACTAAAAGTCATAAGTTACTTTCCAATGAGCTTTTCTCTAGATATCTATGATAACAATACTGAGTCTGTCCCCATTTGACACCTCAGTAACATTTGTTTCTGCCATCCTGTCTCTTGATTTTATTTGGAATTTTATTTACTGTAATTCTTTTATTGTCTGCACAATAAATAGAATAAACAGAAGACAAGAGATGTTCCCAAACAAGTCTGGATTTCTAAAACAACTTTGGGAATGATTGTGGTTCAGCTGTTATTGTTTGTGTGTGCCATTCAAGAGGTCTGGAATTATCATCTTGGTCTTCAGTGAATGATGTTTAAAGGTAAGGGAACATAAAGAGATCGGGCCCATAGACCAGTTATTTCCAGACCTCACCATCTCTCTCTCTGTCTCTGTCACTCCTTTTCCATAATTATCTCTCATAATGTATTCTCTCACACACAAGATGTTACTACGATGTTATCTCATTTGATGTGATCCAGTCATCAAAGGAAAAACTAGGCCTATGCACCATGCAGGATGAATCAGGCTTGAATCCTAGTCAGAATACCAGGTTCCATGTTCAACAAGGTACTATGGAAGGAGTCTACAAATGATATTCCAGAAAAGATTTGAAGTCAAATTAGTAACCACCCCCCCAATTTTGGATGTACATTCTCCAAAAAGATGATCTAAATAAACCCTTTTATTAAAAGTATCTAACATCAATTCCTTTATTATACAATGGAGCATTGACTAATATAGAGTGACAATATTAAATATATGCTACTCTTGTGCGTGAATCATTCACAATTTTTTATAAGTATTACAATACAAGCAACCTTAGAGCCTTGTGTCATATATGTTAACACAGAAATGTGCAGCATTCTATGAGAATATGCAAGAAATGCCTCTAGCTTAGCTTAAAAGCCTGGGCATTCATTCAAATTTTTCTTCACTTCCTTTTTGAATAACAACTCAAAATTAGGCATGTGGGAAACAAAATGTTATTTTGTGAGTAGAGAGAATAACATAAGCAAAATGGAGAGACAAGATACATTATTATGCATTCTGTCAAAAACCATGAGATAGTAGGACAGTGGCCAAAATATGTTTCCTGGATCAGCCTGACCACAGCCTGACAACTATTAGTAACCTATTCTTGTGCCAAATCTCATTCCTTCTAAGCTTGGGCAGACAGGGATTGCAAATGTGTAGGTGAACAGACCTTCTGGGTGATTCAGAGACATGCTGAATCTTGGGAACCACCTCGAGAGAAACCAGGCTTTCTCTGCCATGTGGTATGAGGATGAATCTGTCTTGAGTCTTGGTCAGAATACCAGGTTCCATGTCCTACAAGGTGCGACTGAAGGAGCCTACAAATGGTCTCCCAGAGAAGATTTGAGGAATAAGGAGACAGTTTGTGGCAATAATTTCTCCCCAAAGGAAATTAAGTCATCACCTGCAGATAATTTTTAATTTGGTCATCTCAATGAGCTGAGACACAAACATCCTGTAAGCTTGTGTTTTATAACACAAAGGTGTTGCTGGACTGTGTGAGGGGCTGCTCCTGCTTGTATCTGTGAGAGAAAAGTCAAAGAACAATGAGTATAATGTCAAACTTCAGACCAAATGCTTATTAACAGTATCATAGAGACTTCACCCAGACAAATTCGTGAAACTGCTCAGTGCAGAGCTTCTGCATTAACTGTTTGCAACAGTTGAATCAGAATAATCTCACCAGTGAAATTCCTAAGACTACTGTCTGCAAGATTCTGCTTTATTACATACTTACTGTCTAGCTGGCTTTTGTGATGATTTTTTTTTATGTCCACATGAGGTTGATAGAGAATTATATTGTTTTATTTTCTACAGATAAAAAATATTAAATCCTACCACCAGGTAGCAGAAGGGCAAAAAGAAAGACACTTCACATCCAAATTAAAGAGAAATAAATTGCTTCATGATTTTCTTTGTAGATTAAAAAAATATCCACATGAATGTGAGCCTTCATTTATTAAGTGACCTCTTAGTTTTCAATGGACAGCTCCTTTTAATAAATTTATGCACAAAGTTTCTCTTTTGAAAAGTACTGCTTTCTTTTCCACGGCTAGTATAAATAAGATGTTTGTCTCTACTACTCTGGTGCTTAATACTACTGATTTTATGGTCGGCTTTTCATTTCACTAAAATTAGTGCTTATGTGATGGAAATCCAGCTCATGGAAAACACAAAAGCTAACATCAGACACCGAACTGTCTCTCCTAGTTTTTAATATAATTTTACTTCCTAAATATCATACTTGCTTGTTAAAAGTGGCAAACAGCCCATATTTTCATTCCTGCTGGGAACAGGACCTGAGGCAGGAGATCCAATTGAGGTAAATCATGGTACCATTTTAAAATCAGTTTAAACCCATTTTAACATGAATAATGGATGAAGTGATTTCTTTGAATAATTAAATGTTCTGTTTTAGTTTTTGCTTATTAAATATCTACCACAAGCCAAAGAAAATGTTTGTTAAATATTCTCTATAATCAAATACAATTACATTAATACAATTAAATATAATGAGGTTTCAAATAAATCAGCTGTTCCTAGTATTCTCTTGAAAAAAAATAGTCATGTCTGCACTTGCAGATACTCAACTCTGTTCATTATTATTCATAATAAGAATTCTGAATCTACCTCTGGAATAGGACCAATGCCACAACCACAATATGATACTGCTTTATTTTGTGTTTGAAACAGCAAAATGATAACAATAGCATACAAAATTCCATAGAATGTCTAACCAGCATTATCCCATTTAGTCCTTACATTTACACTGTTAATTGGGAATTATTCAGTTTTCTAAATGAAATCATGGTGGCCCCAGTCATCAGTAAGACTACTAAGATGTACAGGAAAATGCAAGGAAATTCCAGCATACATCCACATTCTCATTTTACTAAGCCACTGCTCAGTTCATCCATGACACCTGAGTAGGGCAGAGTTCAAATGTTGCATTTACATACTGTTGGATATAGGAAAGTCAAATTTCACAAAGTTTTGATAGATGTTTCTAAAGTATTAGCACTGTTTTTGAGAATTTCCTAAGATGTTTAGCATTGGAGTGACCAGTTTCCCATGTTCAGATGCAGATACCTCTGGCTTTATATGAAATCCATGGACTGAAAGACTTTTTTTTTTTTTGAAGAGTTTTCTATCCTTCTGTGAAGTACAAATTGTTTAAATGTAGAAATTCATCATATCTATTTAATTTCAAGATAAATTAACTATTGTGTTATTTGAAATTTTTTGATCAAAATATAATTTCATCATTTTCCCTCTATTTGATCCTTACAAATCTTCCTATGTGCCCCCATTCTTTTCTGGTAATTATTATCATTGCATATGAATATGAACAAATAAATATAGCCTGGTGAGTGTGTTTAGTGTTGCTTGCACACATGGCTTCAGAGCTGCAAACTTGGTATGGGAAAACCAATTAAAGGTACACATCCTGGTGAGGAATAATTCTTCCTTTATAAGTAGTCATTAATTGCCTATACCTCTCTGTCCATGGTTGGGGACCCTGTAAAATTTCTCCCTTTCATGTTAACATGTTTTCAGCCATATTGTTGAGATTTCATGGGTGTAGCTTCTCTGATATTTCCAGGACGTCACAGAAGACATCCTGGTTCTTTGACTCTGACCTTTTCTCTGCCCCATCTTTGATGAGGATGCCTAAGCTTTAGCTCAGCAGCATTTGCTCTTTGTATTATGACAAATGTGGGTTTTCTTTAATGATGTCTACATACGGAAAAGAGAAGATTTTTGTTGAAGGATGAGAACCACACTTAACTGTGGGTATAAGGATGAGTATTTGGAATGCAGTTAGGAATTATGCCGATTTAGGAAAGTGGCAATAGTAAGTTCTCTGCTAATATCCAAACTGACTAGTCAAGAATATTTGGCAAGGTTTCCAGTACCAAATATAATTTCTCTCTTGTTGAGCAGGCATTAAGTCCAAATAGAAAGCTGTTGGTTAGCACGAAGTTATAGGTGCCACTGTTGCACCTTACTATGCTGGTTATTGTTGTGGTTCGTATGTGTCAAGGCAGATAGAACTGTTGATTGATCCCCTCCCTTGGAAGCTTAGATGACATTTTCTGGTACTATGAAAATTAGTCTTTAGTTGGGAGACTTTCAGGTCAGATCCAGCACAATTTCTCTGAGTCCTGCACATGAAATGAAGTCCTGTATCTTCAGCAATAGGGATTTACCTTATTGGTAACTTCTGGTAGGCAACCAGGAACACTGGCAATTTCCCTGTTTTGGGAGCCTCTTGGCTTCTTTTGACCAACACCACCAAAGAAGGTTTGCAACACACTTGTTACTGGGGGATTTGATCGATAGTTTATTGTTGTGGAAATTTATTTTTAGTTGTGTTTAAAATAATTTCTTTTGTGCACCATTGAAAAAAGGGATGCATAGGCCTTGGCCTTTCATATTGCCTGCAGGTGTTGGATTTCTGTGGGGGATCTTTGATTGTTTATGATCTACACATGAGGAGTTCTGAACCAATAAACCATCTGAGCTCAGATGCTCCTGGTTCTACTATGGAGTCTGGCGCTGGCCAGGACGGTGGTTCTCTCTGCTGAGGTCTGACAGAGTTTACAGATATGAAAACTCCTCCTTGTCTCTTTGCTGAGCTGCCACAGCACCCTACTACTACAAATGGTGCACCAACGTGGGGCAAGTTAATTCAGTTAATTCAATATGGAGATAAGGAAGAAGAGAAAGAAACTACAGACTTCACAGAGTCCAGTAAGGTATGCTCAGGGAAGCTACCAGAGGATAGAGATTATGGTATTAATTGAAGGCTCCTGGAAGAAGAGGAGAGAGAGAAAGAAATAAGCTTGTGTGGAGAGAAATTAATAAAGGAGGAAAAAAGCAATGAGATGAGAACCACAGAATGAAAGCACTTAGAGATCAAGAATTCAGCTGGGAGCAGGAAAAAGCAAGGTTCTTACTGCTTTTCCTGATCATGGAGCCAATGCTCCCTCCCACCAATGGTGTTAGCATGTTGGTTCACAAGCTGACTTTTGTGATAGCTGCCTTGTAGGTGTGTGAAACTCAAGATGTGTTTGAAATCTATGTAGAAGGATGTGTGTTTTCCTTTAGCGGTAGTGAAAAAGCATACCAAACAGCCAGAAGGTTTCAACTAGAGATTTTTCCCACTGACTCAGGAGCACCTGCTATTGTGGAAGCTACAGCTTAGAGCCAAAAATCCTGCTTGGATAAACTGAACAGTTTTTTTTTCCCCACAAGCCTGACAACAAGCAGAAAAGGCACTGGTGATGATGATGAGAACTCCACGCCATGAGGGAACTCTTCCTGCAGACAAGGTAACCAATTGTTTTTCATCTGAACCAGACTGTATCTTAAAATCTGGAAAGTATTTCCTCAGGGTCAGCACACAGAAACTGTGTTCCAGAACTGAGCAAGGTTGTATCTCATGTTGGCAGCCTAACTTGGTACTTTAAGAGTGACCCAGCTGGTGCTTGTTTTGAAGGCATGAAGGGGTCTTTGGAGAGCAGCTAAGCTTGACACTGTGAGAGACCAGGAAAAGCCATTAGTGAAGGTGCCGCCAAAGTAGCAGTTAAAGGCCCAGAATGAAGGGGTCATTCAGAGAAGTTGAGGCTTGACACCATGAAAAGAGCCCAGCAGAGGCTATTGGTGAAAGGGCAGCCCAGTTGCAGCAAGGGACCCCAGCAGTGTTCTGAAAATGCCAGTACCATGGGATGACCACCAAGAACAGAGCAGCAGTGGTGTGAGCCAGCCAGAACCTGGAGGACAAACTGTGTGTGCTGGAGTGGGCAGAGCCAGATCCAAGCCCTTTGGAGGAGCCAGAAGATCGTGAGTGAATTCCAGATAATTGGACACTGATGTTTTTCTGCTGTCTAAAGAAACTGTAAAAAGTTGGATAGATGTATGGTTTTATTTGATCCTATGCATTAACAACACTTGTGATTGTTCCTCTTGTAAATAGTTATGCTGGTTAGTGTTAAATTGTTTTGTAAATGTAAGGCAATTTGTTTTTTATACAGAAAAGGGGAAATGTTGTCAAAGTTTATTTTTAGTTTTGTTTGAAATAATTGTTTTGTGCACTGTTGGAAAAAGGGATGCATAGGCCTTGGCCTTTTGTATTGTCTGCAGGTGTTGGATTTCTGTAGGGGATGTTTGATTGCTTATGATCTGTACTTGAGGGATTCTGAACCAATAAACCACCTGAGTTCAGATGCTCCGGGTTCCACTATGGAGTCTGGTGCTGGCCAGGACAGCAGTTCCCACTGCTGAGGTCTGACAGAGTTTGCTGATATGAAAACGCCTCTTTGTCTCTTTGCTGAGCAGCCACGGCAGTGTACTACTACAGTTTATGTCTCTTGGTTGTCAATTAACTTTTAAGTCACGCTCCTATAATTTGTAATTGTGTAACTGTGATCATTATTTTTTCACTGCTTTTTATCAAAGTGGGGCTTGTATAAAAAGCCATAGCTATACCTCTATGGTGCATTGTCAATCCCTTTAACACATTTCTTTTAGATAACAAAATGCTTTAGATTATTATTCATACTCTCTCATTTATTATACATTTGACCATCTCTACTACCCAATATGATTCCAAGTATTAGAAATCTGTGTATTTATAGTCCTCTGTGTGTGTGTGTGTATGTGTATATATATATATATATATATATATATATATATATATATATATATATAATATCTATATCTATATATATGCATGTACACATATAATTTTCTTCATTTTACAGTATATTTATTTGTTTATTCCTGCTCAGAAAAAAAACAAGGCATGTGAGTCTATTATCTCTTGGATATATCTTATAACCAAATCATATACTAGTCGTTTTATTTTTTTATGATTTTATTCACTGATAAGTTTGGACAATAATGCTTACCTACAATGATATAAAAGCTAGAAAATTGTTTATGAACTTAAAACAGTACTAGTTAAGTTATATATAACTGATCATTGCTAGTCATATTAATGCATCTACTATTGTTCTACCACAAAGATTATAATTAAAATATGTTAACATACTTTATAATATCCAATCCTGTTTCCCATGGAACATGTGATGTATCTTTGCAATGCCCGTGTCTCATCCCTAGACATCACCTGCTCTTCCTCTGGTCATGCCTGGTGGAAATCTCAGCTAATGTTCCAGTTCTCTAAGCAAGTTCATTTAAAAAATGGGTGGCAGCAGGAGGAACAGAGGGATGGGGAGGAGATAAGGCACAGATTTACACCTGTACTGCCAACACCCTGGAGCCATCACAAGGAATCTTTCTAGTCAGTCTGGAATTTCAGTTGGGATAATGATGCAGAAAGTGACCAGGTAATGGAGGAAAAGGTCCAAGATGAGCAGGGCAAGTTCTCTCAGCATAACCCTAGGGAAATGTGCAAAAGAAAAGAAACACACATGAGTGTCTCCTTATTTGGATGGGGACAGAAACCCCACCTTATATTTTAGTATAAGAGAATCAGCTACAAGTTGAAGGGTGGCTTTTCAGAAAACATATGGATAGAAATAGTTGAACTTGAGGCACAGATTTCCTAAAATGAAGAGGCATGCTGAAGTTACTCAGGATGCAAGAGAAGGAAGACACCTAGCCTAGATTCACAGATTAGGAGACAGAACTCTTTATTAGCCAAGACATGTGACAGAGACATGAAGAGTTCTCCTCCTGGATGCTTTAATACTGGGGCTGTAGAAAGCATCTGCCACAGTCCCCAGATGACAGGCAGTTCACAGCAGCACCCTAGTGTAAATCAAGTGAGTCTAGATCCGTAGCTTTCCTATGAGCTACTTCAGTCTCAAAGAAAAATAAACAAATCCTGTAGGATTCCTGCACGTTTCCCATATGGTTCTGTTTCTGGGTAGCCACAGGTGCATAGTGGATCATTCAGCACAGACTCTGAATTATCTTCAGTGGTATTGGAACAAGGAAGAAGTTCTATACTCTCACAAAATAAGAAGAAAATAGAAGTTATTCATAGAGTAATCCATCTTAGGAAGCCTTTCACATATGCAGTGTGAGCAATGCTCTGCATTTTGAATACTCTTTCTAGCACCATGTACTGCCTTTACCTCACTAGCAAAGTAATTACTTCTCAGGCTGACTCAGAACACATTACAAAGTCATCTGAATGAGATTTTCCACTGGGGTTACATTTTAGTCCATTCTGCCATATTGTGAATGAACTGGGAAAACTTCCTATGACTCGGGATTAACTAGCCTAATTTATTCATGTTTCTTCCAGGTGGGCAACAAATAAAGCAGTGGTTTTGTCTGCTCTCCTACTTGCTGATGTCCTTCATCAGAGTTGAAGTAATTATGAATCTTACATGTAAACTTTGGTGGGAAGTGACCATCTGCATACCACTGTCCAGTTCCAGAATCAACTTCTCAGGAGCTATCATGATAAGTCAGTATTAACACTTTCTGACGCATCAGCCCATCAGATATGGAAACTAATGTGCAATAAAGACAGGAATATTTCTCGATTCTTGTTTTTAGCATGAGAAAACAAAGATTGAGCTGACATTTGTTCCAGGTTGTAAGTAATGCGAATTAATTTAGATTTCCTGTCTTTGTCCAGTAGTCTCTATTTTGTTTTATAGCTTCTCACAACCATGCTATTTTTATATATTTTACAAAGTAAAATATTGATTAAAATTTAAAGGCATAAGTATACTATGAAAATTAGATTTTCAAAAACAAGGAAATTGAGTGATAATTATATGATTCAATCGATCCATGCCAAAAAGTTGACAAAAATAGAAATAACATGTTTTGTGTTGAAATATTGGAGAGATATTAAAATGAAGTGCTATTTTACAAAGGATAACAACAAAAAATAAAAATTAAAAGGAAACAGAAGAACGCAGAATGGAAAGGGTATTAATTTCTTTCTTTTCCTTTCTTCTTTTTAAATAGTAGATGATTAAATACTAGAAACAGTGAAAGAAAATAATTGCCAAGTACCCTATGGGCTGTGTAAGTTAACATTTAATGGCATATATACTAGAAGAAGGAAGGACTAGTTAGGGGAGGACTAGTTTAAGTAAAGAAGTTATGAGTGTTCAACAAGTCTTCTCCTGTAGCCAGCAAGGCTCCCAGTGGAGGGATTGGGATACCACCCCACACAGAAACCTTAAACCTACAACCCATCCTCCCTATAGGAACTACTGGGACAATGTAACGACAGAACCTCATACCAAAGGAGAGAACCCATGCCTTATTCTGCAGGGTAGGCCAGGAACTAGAGACTGGATAGCCAGGAGAAGATTTCTAATGATATCCTGTTCTCCTCATAGATCTCCATCAGAGAGGCCTCTGCCAACAGCTGATGGGAATAGATGCAGAAGCCCAGAGACAAACATCATGCAGAGCTCTGGAAAACCCACAGAAGAGGGGGAGGAGACATTTGGGAACCAAAGTGGTCAGGAAAGCAGGTCTCATGGAGTCAATGGACCAGAGTTCGTGGGGTCCCTCAGAGCCCAAAGCAGAAGACAGGAAATGTGAAGCATATGCTACAAGTTTATCTGACTTGGTGTTCTTGCAGAGATCCTGAAGCTAGAGTGTATGTGAGGATTCTCTGAAGCTTTTGCTGGCCCTTGGTACCCATTTCCTCTAGCTGAGTTGCCTTGTTCACCCTTGATGTGGGTACTAGTCCCTGGCCTTGTCCCACTAGTTGTGCCGAGTTTGAGCGGTGATCCTGGGAGGACTGTTCTTTTCTATGGAGATAAGCAGGGCTTGGGGTTGGGATTGGGAGGGATGGGTGGATGGGTGGATGGGATGCGGAAGATATATAATAGGAGGAGACCTCTGTAGGACCACAGAGCTAGGAAGAATGGAGGGAGGGTAGGAGTGGTGTTGATATCTATTATACAAAAGGAAAAAAAAAGTAGATTGTACAGAAGCTGAAACACTCCAGGACTAAGGACCAGTGATTGAATTAGCCAAGCAATAAATAGTCTTTGAACCACAAAAAAAAAAAATTATGAAACACCTCAGGTAAAGAATTTACAATTGGCCCAGGAAAATAGATGCAATGTCTGAGATACCGTGTACTTCTTTAAAGAACTTGGTATGCTGGACTAGATGACTCATGACAATACTAGGAAATTCATTGCTGTTATCAGCTTAATCTTAGCTGTTCTTAAGACATTTAATATTCAGAAAAAAAGAACTCTCGCTCTCAGATAAGTACATATTCTCCTTAGTTGAGATATTTCAACATCTTCCTCATTGTACTATCAACACAACACTGAAGAATAAATACTTTTCTTAACTACGTGTTATGATTTGGAACTTAAATGCCCCCAAGGCAAAGCTTCATTCATAAAGTTTCATCATTATTCTGTAGCAGTATTGGGAGATGATTTAATATTTAGGAAGTAGAGCCTCGTAGGAAAATGTTAGCTCTTTGGGTGAATTACCCTTGAAGGAAACATTGGAATCTACTCATTTCTCTTTGATTTTAGGCCATGAAGAGGCTATGAGATTCACATACTATTTTTTTGTTGTTGTTGTTTCTTTCCAGATAGAGTTTTCTATTGTAACTCTGGCTGTCCTGGAACTCACTCTCTAGACCAGGCTGGCCTTGAACTCACAGAGATCCACCTGCCTCTGCCTCCCAAGTGCTGGGATTAAAGGCATGTGCCATAAGTGCCCTGCTTCACATACTTCTTTATATGATAAAGTGTGATATGATATATGATATGTCTACCTGACCATTTGTCCCCCAACCCCCTCAAAAAAGAAGATAAATCATGGAGTGCCCTCTCTGACATTGTAATTTGAAGTAAAGCTCCTTTTATGTTGATTCACTAAAGTATTTTCATCATAGTATTGGAAAGCTACTGCTCCATATGAATATCTAGGAAATTTTACTAAAGAGAAAATATAAAAGAACAGAAAAATACATATAAGTTTCATTTGATGATATTTAGGATACTAAGCAAGTCTGTGAAAGATGCGATTTCCTAGCACATATGAAACACCGTGTCAGAGCATCAGTGCCTTATAAAGCAGATGTGGGGCCAGGTGCCTGTAAACTCAATAGTCTGGAGATGGATAGAAGAATATCACAGGTTCAGGGTTGTCCACAGCTATGGTGAGAGTTTGAAGCTAGCCAAGTATATTTAAGACCCAAGTATATTTAAGTTAAAAAGAAAGGGGGAAGGAGAGAGGAGAGGAGAGAGAAGAGATATTGTGAGTGTTGAATTTTTTTCATTAAGAAACAGAAAGGAGGAAGTGTGGTGGGAAATAATATGAAAGATGATAACAAGAGATTGAATGAGGTACCTGAATGCACAATAAGATGTCAGGCCTTCTAATAAAACCTGGTCCTCATCCCATAAAGAACATTCCAGCCAATGAAGTGATAAACACAAAATTGTACACAGCCTAGACATTCCCATCACGGAGTGACTTTGTAGCGACCTTGTAACTACTACAGGGTTGTGCAGTGATGTATTTCTCATTTGTTTGTGGTTAGGGTGTGATAAACACACCTGCTATGAACTTGACCATATAGATGCAGCTAGATAATAAACAAGTTGTTTACCGGTTTGTGCTGTGACTTTCCTGTATTTTTTATTGGTAGTGTGCTCCTTTAAAATCTTTTCTGAAAATCATTATGTCATCCATTCATACAACAGCCTCACACATACTGTATTTTCCTCAGCACTTGTTTACATCTCCAGACAATTTGGAATAATTGAAGTGTAGCATTTAGCCTATCTCGGGGCACTCTCTAATTTTCAAACAATGGGAAATGGAGTACGGACACTCTTCATGCACCCTCGTCACTAACTAGCATGTGGTTGTCCATATTACTGACAGTACATTATTTAGTTGAAATGTTAGTATTGACTTAATATTAAAATGTCACATTGCTTGTTTGTTTTCCAATATTTAAAACTAAAACATCTCTCTGAAATAACTTTTCGTGGAAATGATGTAATTCAATTGAAAAGCAAGGCAACATTATCTTTAAATATACATGCCACCTTCTCCTTGCCATTAAGGAGAAGTTTGGCATAAGTTTACAGGTTCATCAGTCTACAACTAGCAGGTCTTGCCTAGTTCTTTCACTGAAATGCATTCTTAACCCTGACTCCAAAAAAAGTTACTCTTTCATAAGTCAGCAGTTTCTGTTTAACTTACATCTATATTTAAAAGTCGGTACAAAATTAAAATTGATTTCTCTGTTACCTTATAGCTGTCTAAAATGAAAATTAGATTAATGAGTAGGAATTAGTACACGATATTGTAGAGTAAAAGAGTGCTCTGCAGAGAGGGGTTGTGGGTACTGACCCTGGGGCAGTTCCTCTCAGGGTAGGGAAATGTTCTCTTTTAATATATTTTCTCTGGACTACCTCCAGGGCTTTTAGCATTCAGGCTTGCTCGTTCCTTCTCCCTTGTGTTCCTAATAATTTGCTGTGTCTATTTTCAGCAAGGCACACAACTGCTGTGCTGCTGCTGATAATGAGAAACGTTCACCTCAGCTCTTCCTGCCTTCCACTCAGTCTAAACTGTCCAGAGTGAAGCTACACTGCAGAAAACCGTACTAGGAGGCTGCACTTGGCAGAAAGAAGACACAGGTGAGAGGCTCGGGAAGACAGACAGAGGAAAACTGTGACTGTTACAGCCTGTGTCACGGAGACCCCAAGGGAGTCAGCATTACCTCACTCTGATGTCTTAGATGCTTGGAAACAGTGACTGTATATTAAGTGTCTAATATGCGTCCTAGGTCCTGAAAGCAAAACTTCTTAATTAGTTGGCTAATGCAAGTGAACTTGAAGCTGAGAGAAGCCTCCTGAATTGTACTTTGCATCTTTATTTTGGAGACAGACTACTCTGTTAACTTTAAATAGAGTTTCTCAGGGTCCTTGTGAATACCCAGAGACTCTTCACTTAACTCTAGTCAACCAGATTGGAAGTTAATTTACCAATTAGAGACAAGATTTAAGAACTGTCTGCATTTAAAGATTATAAGATGATTTTGTTCTAAAATATGTATTCAACATTTTACTGTAAACAGTGTAACAAAGCACCAGGGAGAATTTCAAAGCAAAGGGGGAAACAAAAACAAACTGCTCTCTATCCTTGATGTAATTTAATCTGTGTCAGAGGCCTCCACTAGGAGTGCTTATGTAAAAGTAAAATGTAAGGATCTGGGGTCAGGGAACTGGCTCAGTTCCTGTTCTTCTAGAGTGACCTAAGTTTGGTTCCTATCACCTACATAGGGTGGGACACAACTGCCTATAACTCCAGCTCCAGGCCAACCAGAACTCTCTTTTGGCCTCTGTAGGCACTGAATTATATGTGACATATACAAACATACACACACATTATTCTTGCTGGTTTCATATCAACTTGACATAAGCTGCAGTCATCAGAGGAGAAGGTGCCTCAATCGAGAAAATGCCTCCCTAAGATCAAGCTTTAGGAAAGCCTGCATGGCATTTTCTTAATAATTGATTTATGGGGAGGGCCCAGCCCATTATGGGTGGTGCCATTCTTGAGTTGTTGGCCCTGAGTTTTAAAATAAAGCAGGCTAAGCAAGCCACGAGGAGCAAATCAATAAGCAGCACCCCTCCACGGCCTTTGCATCAGATCCCACCTCCAGGTTCCTGCTCTGTTTGAGTTCCTGTCCTGATTTGCTTTGATAGTGAACAGTGTTATGGAGGTATAAATCAGATAAGCCATTTCCTCCCCAAGCTGCTTTGCCATGATGTTTCATTACAGTAATAGAAACCTTAACTAAGACACACCTATTCGAGTAAAACACAAGCAAACAAACAAACAAAAAACAAATCTTAAGAACATGAATATGTATATAAAAGGAATTTCAGTCAAACAGTAAGGGAATATTATAACTTCAAAGAGTTGGATAGATGTGTGCTTTGGGGTTGAATTATTGTATTGGCTTACATTTGAAATGTCTCTTATAGGCTAAGGTTTTGAATCCTTGGGTCCCAGACTATGGTGTTATTTTGGAAGGTGGAATCTTTCGGAAGTGGGTACTGGCTAGTGGGAGTAGATTGTATGGGTGGGCCTTTGGGAGGTAGCCTCACCTCTAATTATTCCAGCTTCTGCCCTCAAGTTCCAGGTACATTAATCTGTAGAGAATATTAGAATGGAATAGGATAGGGTAGGATAGGGTAGGCTAGAGTAGGGTAGGGTAGGGTAGGGTAGGACAGGGTAGAATAGGGTAGAGTAGGGTAGGGTAGAGTAGGACAGGGTAGAATAGGGTAGGGTAGGGTAGGGTAGGACAGGGTAGGGTAGGGTAGGGTAGGGTAGGGTAGGGTAGGACAGGGTAGGGTAGGGTAGGACAGGGTAGGGTAGGGTAGGACAGGGTAGGGTAGGGTAGGACTGGGTAGGGTAGGGTAGGGTAGGGTAGGGTAGGGTAGGGTAGGACAGGGTAGGGTAGGGTAGGGTAGGGCAGGGCAGGATCCTGAGATCCTCAACTCTCAGGTCCTCAGTGCTATGTACTGAACTGGTCCTCCATAGTCTACTGCTAGGATGTGCTGAAATTTCTCTGCAAGCAAGAGGCACAGTAACTCTTTCCTCCTGAAAGTTGGTTCTGTCAGGTATTCTCTCCCAGCCTTGGGAAAAAGGCTGTAATAGTAAATAGTAAATACAGCAATTACTATCAAAATATACAACTAAGTTATTGGATAGATCATTATATGATATTTATTAGAAAAGAGAACCTAAAAATTCAAGATAATTATATCTTAATTATTTTTTCACTCATTTATTATAATAAAGACAGGAATTTATAATCTTAAATGTAAATTTTATTTTTGTCCCATTTATTTCTCTCCCACCCTTTCTGTTTCTTTGGTAGCAGTACTAATTAAAAGGTGTCTGCTCTAAGAGTATATTGAATTGTCCTTCCTTCCTCTGTCTCGTGTTAACACATATGTCTATCTAGTCTGCACTGTGCTTTCTCCTACTCTGACCACCATCTCCTCCTCCTGTTCACAGGACATCATTCCTCCTCGAATATTATATGGCTGATTCTCATGGCTCCTCTGCATACAACCCTTTGGCTTCCTGGTTCATTTTTCATACTGCTTTATCATGGACTTCTAAAGTAACCCTTGTATGAGTCCTTTGTTTATGGGAGGGAAACCCACATCTGTAGTATATGAGAATGAGCATGCCGTCTGAAGGAGATATCTTTATATATTTTTTCAGAAATTTATAAATACAATTTTCCAGAAAGCATACAATAAATAAGAGAGGAAATGGTACCTTACTCGTTGCACAGTGTGTTTCTCTTTAGAACAAAACTCTGGCCACCCTTCCTGGTTCATCCTATCACCCAACATCTATCCTCCACTGCTGTCACTTCTGCATCTCACAGGCCTCTTTGTGCATGGCTTGTGTATCTGGTTAAACTAACCTGTTCTTACCCAGCTTTCAAAATTGAAGTAAATTGCATGTTTGATTTTTCAGTTTATTCGAAAACTCTTTCCTAAGAAAGATTATTCAATTATATGTATTAAATTCCAGATGCTTCTATTCAACAGTTTCAAACTATTTTGTTCCTTCCTTCCTTCCTTCCTTCCTTCCTTCCTTCCTTCCTTCCTTCCTTCCTCCTTCTTTCTTTCCTTCCTTTCTGTCTTATTTCTTTCACTGTATGTAAGACTGCATGTTGCACATTTCTAATATCCATACTGATACAATTCATAATCTCATAGTCTCGTGAAAAGCCTATACAGAATTAAAGTTCTATTTCTAAGGATAATAGGATGATCAGTTTCAAAGTGTTTAACATAAAGAGATTAAGATGAGATGATTTTTGTTTCTTTCAATGTATGCTGCATAGTTATAAGATAGAAATATACGAACTTCTTCACAGCTTCACATACATACATATGCTCATATTATGTATATACTTCTGCATGTTAAAAACCCAATGAATCCATATTCTTAATAAGTTGATATAACTTACATATTCATACCTAACCTCATTCCAGGTAAAATACTAGGCAATTGGTAATGCTAAATTTTATTTTACTGTGAAATATTATCTCCTCTTGAGTCTAATAACAACTACAGAAATGGGATCCTGGATCCTACAGACACCAGACCCCTAAATATGTAACATTCCAATGCACATGAAGGGGGCCTCCTCTCAGAGAACCCAGAAAGAACCTGACAGAATGTATGATTCTACATTCCAATGAACATGAAGGGGGCCTCCTCTCAGAGAACCCAGAAAGAACCTGACAGAATGAATGATTCTAACTATGAAAAATTGATGATATTAGACCAAAATATTAGATAATAAATATATGCTGATGGAATCCATCAGATTTGTTGTAACTTTACAATAAAATCTGTGGACTCTGTGAGAATTTTTTTTTCTTATTCCTTTTAAAATTTAATTTAAAATTTCTTGCCTTTCATACAATACATCCAGACTTCAGTTTCCCCTCCCTCCACTCCTATAAGTCCTCCCCAACCTTCTGTCTCCTCTAGACCCATTCTCCCTCCATTTATCCTCAGAAAATATCAGGCCTCCCAGGGACATGACCTGAACATGACACAGTGAGCTAGGCACAAATCTTCACATCAAGTCTGGACTAGAGGAGGCAACCCAGCAGGAGGAAATGAGTCCCAAGATCAGGCAAAAGAGTCAGAGACACCCACCCTGACTTATAAGATCCTTGGTTTTCACTTTCCCTTTGTGAGTCACATAAGTTAAGCTTTCGAAAGTAATATTTTAGCAATTTGAGCTCTGTGAATGTTCATGACTACTTCAATTAGCAGACTTAAATCAACATCTGGGATTATTAACTAACAAATGCTTTCTCAAATATTCTACTACATCTAGTTTATGAATTAGTGAGCTTTTTCAGAACATATATTCATTTACTGTTTAAAAGAACTATGTTTTAAGGTGTTTCACTCTGCAACATATTCCTGAAAACTAACTCAATCTGTCAATTAATGTGTAGAGTTCCTTAAGTAAAAGTAAAGTAATCCTTAAGAAAACAACATCATTTTCTTCACAGTGGGAAAAAGTGTTTCCTTCCATTAGACTCTTTAATCCAATAAGATAATAGGTCCATTAAGTAAGAAAATAAAATACCTAAGTGCAAAAAATCCGATAACTAGTCAAAGATCCATTTTCAAAATACATTTTTAAATGCCAAATCCAAAGTAGGAGGGTGTTCATAACTATGGGAAGTGCTGGAAAAGGCGGATAAGATTCTAGCAGACAATAAAAATGATCTTGTCTAAGGCCATCCTGTCCTACTCCATTGGGATACTATAACTGTGCTCTATAAGTAACTGGATATAGCACTGAAGGACAAGAACTCTTTGTGCTTTCCTATAAATTTGATGACTATGGATTCATTACTATAACCTAGTACATATAAAAAGTGCTAACTAAAAACATATGACTTCAAATCGATCTTGATCCTTAAGATTAGACATTTTTCTTAGGATATCTGAAAATTTCCTAAGATGAAGGAAGCTGTCTATGCTTCCTAGTGATTCTTCACTAAACTTTCCTTTGGATTTATGTGCTAGATCTTCAATAGGAAATTCTGTCATGTAAAGAAGCATTGACAATAAACTTTTAAGTGTTTAGCACTTTTTTCTTCTGTATGCAGAGGGGAAATCTTTATCAATTATTCTATCACGCTTAACAGTATTTTTGTGGGGAAAAATAAAATGCTAAACCTATCATAGCTTTAAATTGTAAGTACCGCCTTGTGTCAGAAACAATGTTTATGGAAACAGTTCTCAACCTGTGGGTTGTGACCCCTTCAGGGGTCAAATGACCCTTTCACAGGGGTCGCTTAAGACTATCTGCATATCAGATATTTATGTTATGATTCATAGCAGTAGCAAAATTATAGTTATGAAGTAGCAATGAAAATAATTTTATGGTTGGGGATCATCACATGAGGAATTGTATTAAAGGGTTCCAGCATTTGAAAGGTTAAGAATTATTTGTCTATGATAATAAATGAAATGAAGATGATTTAAACATTTGAGACACTAAGATCATCAGAACATTCATATTCCAACAATCACTGATCAAAATTGTGTCTACTGACCATGTATTGACATTTTCCCTAACTACTATTTCATAATAATACAATATAGTATCACATAGGTTACTTTTATGCTGTTATGACAACAACACGACCAAAGTAACTTTAAAAAGATAGCATTAAATTAGGTTTATTATTTCAGAGGGTTAGAGTTCATGATGGTAGAGCGGAAAAAGGGGGGGGCAGCAAGTATAGTGAGAACTCACAACTTGATCCACAGGTAGGAGGCAGAGAGTGAACACTGGGAATGGTGAGTCTTTTAAAACCTCAAAGTCCACCAGTAGTGACGCATCTCCTTCAACAAGGCCATATCTCCTAATCCTTCCTAAACATTTCCACCAACTGGTGACCACTTATTCACATATTACTGTGGAGGCCATTATCATACAAGTCGCCATATTTTATATTACTATTACAATATTAACATAGACTGTGTCTTACATAGTTTACTATTGCTATGATTGATTAAAAGCGACATGGGGAAGAATGAATTCCTTTAACTTGCCTACCCTGAATCACAGTCCACTGGGGAGAGCCAGGGCAGGAACTCAAACTGGGTAGAGGCTTGGAGGCAGGGGTTATTTCAGAAGCTCTGAATAGTACTGCTTACTTTCTTGGTTTACCCATGGTTTGCTCAGCTGTCATTTGTATAGAACCCAGGATCACTATCACAGGGGTGGCACCACCTACAATGGGCTAGGCCGCCCTTCATCAATTACTAATAAAGAAAATGCCCTACAGGCTTGCCTGCAGTCTGATCTTATGAGGACATTTTCTTATTTGAGGTTTCCTCTTCTCAGCTTTAGCTTGTGTCAAATTGCCATTCTATAGGGCAGAAAATGATTATATATTAATGGTTAAAGAGAATTCTTTCTTATCTGACGTGGGTTTTATAACTTTCTGACATGGGTAGTTCTTATCTCAACATTAAGACTAATCCTATGTTGAAATTAGTAGTAGAGTCAATAATGTCTTTTATTTCTCTTCCCTTGTCTGTCATTTGTCTAACATAGAAGAGTCTCTCTTGTTTTTCAGAAGGTATTGATGATTTGTTTATAAACAAGAGGGACAGAAGCAGTAACATGTCCAGTAAGAGAAAAAAAAGGGAGGTGAGAGGATGAGAGAAAGCAAAAATTAAATATAAAGCAAAGGAGGACTCTATCTTTGATATATAGAATTCCTCTATTTTGTACAAATATAGGTGAAAATTGTTTGGTTGTTCATTAGCACTACAGTAGCAATGAAAAGTGTAAATTGATAAAATTAGCACTATAAGAAAGCTGTCTAAGACATCCAAAGAGAGATTTAAAATAAAAAATCAGGAGACAAATAATAAACTACTATGAAAAAGTACTCTTATTCTGTGTACAGAGGCTTTAATTTGTAGACTGTTGACAGAAGATAAATATTCACTGAAATTCTATTGATGCTGGTAAGTGATTAGAACATCATTTAATTTTTTTATATCACAATACTAATAAAGAACGAATTCATCTTTTCTTCTGTTTAGTAATTGCTTGGTCTGAGTTCATTTATAACATCATTTACCAAATACATACACATAAAAATAATTATCGTTCCTCAAGATGGTCTCCAATAGATTGTGGATAGGGCCATTAATTGGAGGTATATTCTTAAATCACATGAAGATGCCTCATGGTATTCAGTCAAGCACAAATCTATCTAATGGCATATATGAGGTAGCGGAATTGGTTTGTCAGCATTTTGGACATAATTGAAAATCCTCAGCTTGCCATTACATCTATGCTAAATAATATTCTTACATTATCCTCTAGATTACAGACAACTATTCACTTCATTATTTTATTTCTGGCATGTATTGCAGAGCTGTTACTTGAGTAATACAATTAGAGAAGTTGATTCTCTCTGTTCTATAGCCCCTTCCCTACCTTTTCTCAAACCATTTGCTTGCCAGAAAGTAGGAAAAGAATCATTAGATGTAGGAATAACATTTGCCATAAATATGGTTGCTGATGTTCTATTTAATTTCACAAAATACAACTTTCTAACTTAGTGGACAATGTTTTCATAGAATAAAATATAAACTAAAATATTAATAATAATAATCACACACTACAGTGTGAAATACAACTCCACTGAGAGATTACTGTTAGGGAGATTTTTGTTCAGCCACTGCTTTTCTTGTGAAGAAAATTGCTAGGAAAACTTTAAAGGGGGGACAATATATGATATAACTAGTTATCAATATTAAGTCCTCTTCACACACTCTCTGAAGTTGGCACCTTTCTGCCTTCTTTGTTGATGACAAACCTAAGTTCAGCCCAAGGAAGTAACTTGTCCAGGAACATGCAACCTGCAGCTGAAAAGGACAGGGCCAAGACTAATTTCCTCCATACTTTATACTCAACCAACACACTAAAAAAATGTCTAAATTCAATTTCTCTCTGAAACTACCACTGTCATGGTCAAGCTTACTATTGTTCATTCTTTTTAATACTGTAACCTATGGAATTACAAAGTGGAAGAAATGCCAATCTATGGACAATACAGTTAAAATCAATACTAACATGGGATTTAGCAATAATTTTAGGATGTTCATCCTTTGTGATATTTTAATCATCCACAGAAATAAAATTTTATTGAATTAACAAGATAGTCAAACTTTTCAAGGTTCTGGTTGTCTAAATCAAACCATTCCTGAAATAAGCATAATAAAGTTCACTCCATTTTAAATGCAAATATCCATTTATCATATATATATATACAAATATCCAGTTATCATATATATCCTACTTAAATATCATAGCCATTACAGTCAATAAATCTTATCTGAAATTTGTAAGTAATAAACTGAAGTAAATACACAATAATCAGCTGTAGTAATGATACAAAGAAGATGATTATGTTAACATTGTGAGATGCATAATACCTGCCAATCAAATATAGCATGTTAAGAAAAGGGGGCAACATTTGAATGTTAAGACATAACATGGAAGTTAGGATGTAAACAATATAAAGTTTGGGACATACAGGAAAAGTAATGATGGTCCCAAAAAGTTCCAATAAAGACATGGTATTTGCATTTAGCTTTGGGTAATGGGAGCATCATAACTGAATATAGAAGGGAAAGGAATAGGAAAGAGAAAAAGTACATTGCTGAACGAAGACAATGTCTTTGAAAAGGCATAGCACAATTGAAATAATGGAACATATTTCATATAATTAAATGTAATGATACCAAAGAAGATAAATGGGATTGACCGGGTCTTGGAGGCCTTTAAATGTCAACTTAGACAATTGTGATCTAATCATTGTTCTTAGAAGACATCTAGAAAATAGCTTTTACATATCCTTGAGTTTCTATCTGAAATCATTCTATAATGGCAACTTAAAATGATAGACTTATTCCATTTCTACACTAGAGGAAATAGTGCTGAAAGTCACTCTAGGCGATACATAGCATTAGGTAAAAAGATAGCTCTCTTATTAATAGATAATTGGACTGTAAAGATGGGAAAATTTGGTCCTTGATATGGGTATAGTAGATCCAACATGTAGTCCCAACACTTAGATGGCTAAGCTTGGAAGACTGCCATGAGTTTGAGCTACCCTGCATTTTATAGAGTACCAGGCTAGCAAGAGCTATGAACTACGACCCTGTGCAATAAAGTAAATAGTAAGAAGAAATAATAAAATAATATAGATTAATGAGAAAAAAGAGGAGATGTACTTGCCTATCCTCCGTAGGAGACCTAAATTAGTCTATTTATTAGTGTAAATGACTATGGAGGGGATGTTCACAGTCACATCTACCAAGTTGTACCTCAAAGATGGCTCATGTAAATGAATTAGAGGAGTAAGGAAAGTTACATTTGAATTGATTATTCTATTAGCTAACAATGTCAGTAATAATTAGTGCTTCTGCTAGACTATATTATAATTTTTGAGAAATGATGACTCTTTCACTAATTATTCTTAATGTCCTGAGACCATGTGCATCTTATAAATGACGTGTAGGAGAGGTGGTAAACCAAGTCTGTATTTAGTGATAAAGAGTTGCAAAGTGTGCTGAACCATGTTCTAGTAAGCCAAATCACCGTGTGTGAGAAATGCAACAAGAGGAAAGCTAAATACCTATAATCAAATAAAGTTTGCGGTAAAAATCCATAAGCATTTGAAATTCAGTGTGGTCAATGGAATGTATTCTTTTCTAAAATTTATGTTCATTTTTATTTTTTTAAAATAGCATGCAAAATATAATATAGCAAGATAGCATGTTGAATAAAGTGTGTGTTAGTAGAATCTCCCATCCCTTCATCTCCCTTTCCCTTTCCCCACACTCACACCTTGTGACTTCCCAGTGTCCGTTTTTCCTTCTTCGTTTCTCATCTTACTCTCTCTTCACTTTTTAGACTATATCCACATGTATGCCATATAAATGTATGTACATGTATGTGTAAATAGTTACACCGGAAATCATATATAAGAAAGAAATTTTTGTTTGTGTCTTTTACAATTTGAACCCTCTAAATCTTATATTTCTAGATGCATTCATTTTACTGTAAAACTCTTTTCTAAATTTTACTATCATCAAATACAATTGTATCATGTATACATACCACATCTTCATTATCAGCTCATCTGTTGATATATATATTTATCATAGATATGTTTATTTGATATTCTGCATAGGGATAGAATAAAAATGGGTATGCAAATATTTCTGTGATATATGGAGTCTTTGGGTATATGCCCAAGAATAGTATAGTTGAGTCATATATTAGCTCTATTTCTATTGTTTGATCAGCCCTCCAAACTGGTTTCCGTAATGGTTGTACTAGTATATATTTGACCAGAAATGAGCAATTTTCACTTTTCTAATACTTGTCAGATTTATTGTTTTCGTCATGAAGTGTTAGAATTTCCATTTCCCCAATGTCTAGAGATGTTGAATACTCTAAAAAATTCTTATTAATTGTTTGTAATTCTTCCTCCGAGAAATTTTCATTCATTTCATTAGCCTGTTAGTTGATGGGCAGTTTGATCTTTGTTTTGATCTCTTGTTTGATCTTTGCAGTTTTTTGTAGAAGCTGGATATCAGTCCCTGACTGAAGTGCAGCTGGCAGAGACTGTGCTTATACATGCTGCTAGCATGTTCTGTTGACAGTTTCTTCTGGTGTGCAGAAACTTTTTAATTTCATAAAGTATCATCTGTTGATTCTTGGTGCTATATCCTAACTACTACAGTTTTTATTTTATTTTATTTTTTCAGAAACTTCTCTTGCCTACACCTATAAATTGAAGTGTTCTTGTTTTCCTCTGGAATGTTTCTGTTTCAAATTTTAAATTAAGGTTTGTGGTCTACTTTGAATTGATTGTTGTACAGGGTGAATGATTTCATTCTGATTTCATTCCTCGGCAGGTGGACACCCAGTGTTGCAGCACCATACATTAAACAGCTTTCTGTTTTTCACTGTATGGTTTTAATACCATCAACAAAAATTAGTTCACTTGTTTTTGTATCTATTTTTACATGATAGTTCACCGATTTATTACCTGGTTACTTTTCATTTGTTTTTGTATTTATTTTTACATGATAGTTCACCGATTTATTATCTGGTTACTAACTTCCTCTTACTAATTTTGAGTTATATCTTTGTGATAGTTGAGATGCTGAAATGAGTTATTTATTTGAAATATTTCTCTTCCACAAAGGAGTTCATTGTAAACTGCCATCTTTATGTCAGTTACATAGGTTTGGTTGTGATGAGTTTCTACTTTCATTTGTTAAAAAATATTTAATTTCCTCCTGATTTCCTTACTGTTTATTCAAACATTTGCTGTTCAGCCTTCACATATTTGCTTGATTTATACTTTGCTTTGTTATTAACTTTTAGTTTTATTCCATTATAATAAAAAGATATGATATGATTCCAATTATTTTGGAATTGTGAAATATAGATTTTGGCCAAAGATACAGTACATGGGAAGTCACATGTATAGATAAAAGAAGTTGTATTTCATGTCTATTAGAGACCATACTTTTTACATGTCTGTTAACTCTATTTGGCTTCATATAGTTTAACTCTGTATTTCCATGCTCATATTTTGGATGTCTGGAAGGCATATCCTCTCACAAAAATAGAGTATTGAAGAGGTCCAACATGATTATTGAATTCTATATATAAGATAAGACTGATACATTTTCTTTAAGGTAATTTTGGTCTCTAGAGTAGATACATACACATTTTTAATTGAATACATGTATAATTCTATGTTTATATATATTTTATTAAAGGATTTTATAAATATTTATAAATACTTTACAAATATATATTTACAAATATATATTTATAAATATATACATTTATAAACATATATATTAATATTTACAAGTATAATATATGATATAAATGCATATATAATATATATTTATTAATACATATTTTTATATGTTATAAATTATATACATATATAATTTTATAATGTTGTAGAATTTTATTTTTAGTTATGTATAAATAATTATAGGCCTTAGCAGTCTATACTGTCTGCAGGTGTTGGATTTCTGCATACGTGAGTGGGTGGGGGGGTGCTTGATTGCTAATGTTCTACACGTGAGGAGTTCTGAATCAATAAAAAAGGTCTGAGCTGAGATGCTAGGGGTTCTGCTTTTGAGGATGGTGCTTGTGATGGGTGGTTCCCTCTGCTGAGGTCTGACAGGATTTGGGTCTATGAAAATGCCTCCTTGTCTCTCTTGCTGAGTTCACACAGCAGCATATTACTATGTTTGAATGTGTGTGTTTGAATGTTATTATATTAAGATATATTTAATGTCATTATATTATATATTTAAATATTTAATATAGATGTTTACAAACATATATTCTTTATATAAATAATATGTATAAACAAATATATAGACATATATTATATATAAGTTAATATATATAAAGCTGTTTTCATAAATATTTATAGATACATTATTTATACTTCGTAAGTGTTGTAGTTATGTATTATGAATATTATATATACTTATCGTATCTTCTTGATGTGTTAATCTTTTGATTATCTTATAGTAGCCTCTTTGTCTTTTCTTCAGTGCTTTTTTAAAGCCTATTTTGTTATATATATATATATATATATATATATATATATATATATATATATATAAACATGGTTACTCCTGCAACTTTTGATGTTCTGTTGGCATGGGCTATAATTTTCATTCTTCAACGTCAGTCTGTAGATGACCTTGCTGTTTAAGTGACAAGTGTCATAGCTTCATGCTGTTCATGTGGGGGAGATTGTTGTTATTCTGTTTTTGTTTGTTTTCAGCTAGCTTTTGTCTTTTAGTTGAATAATTCACCCCAAGGTTTTATTGATACTTAGACCAGTTTGACTTACATGTGTTTTGAATATTCTTTGCTCTTTCTTTTCATATCTGTCTTTGTTGTTAATAGTTCACTATGTTGATGATATTTTATTATTGTCTATTTCTCTTTTTTGGATTGATGCTGATGATTTAAACTTTCTGCATCTTCTGTGATGATTTGTCCTATTTTGCTTTTCTGCTGGTGTGATTAACACCACGGCAAAAAAACAGTTGGTAAGGAAAGGCTTTATTCCATATCACAGGTTCTCGGGAAGGAGAAGCTTTAGTCCATATTTCAGGTTCTCAGGAAGAAGAGGCTTTATTCCATATTACATGTTCTCACCTGTCATCTAAAGAAGTCATGGCAGGAACTTAGGAAGAGATCATTAAAGAATGCTTCTTGCTTTCTAGCTCTCTTGCCAGCTCCTTCCCTCATACTCAGATGGCTTTTTTTTTTTTTTTTTTTTTTTTTTTTTTTGTATAGCCCAAGACCCTCACCCATAGATAACAGCCCAGAATTGGCTTCACCTCCCACAAAATATGTCAATCAAGAAGATAGCACACAGACATACCTCTGGCCAATCTGGTGGAAACAATTCCTCAATTAGGTTCCCTCTTCAAGGATGGCCCTAATTTATGCCACACTGACAATGAAATCTTGCTGACAAAGTATCTATCGTTTGCTTCAGCATGTGGCCTCCCATGAAGCATTTTTTGTTTTGTTGCTCTGGTGACCATGAACCCTTCCATTTCTTCTATCCTTGAAAGATCATTTTTTCAATATTTGATTTTGAAGGACAGCTTTCCTGAGCATGATAGTTCTGACTAACTGCTTCTATTATCGTGGGCTTGACTACTCAAGAATGGGATCCCATATGTGCCTAACTGTGTACATTTGATGATGAGATATCAGATATCACACATGAACCTTTCTCTTCCTTGCTCCCTTAGCTGTAGTCCCTGCCAGAGAGCCAGTTGGAGTGGATAATGATGGATGGAACCTAATCAAAATTCTTCCTGGAGCTCCTTTGGCTCTTTGCATGTACAGATAGAAGGATGACTAGTGCTGTTTCTGCCTACCTCTTTAGTTGAAATGACTTTGGAAGTAAGTACAAGAAAAATAAGGTTACCTGTGGATAAATGCTTCCTGAGGACCAAGTTAGATTGTATCAATCATGGGTGGAGCTGTTGTTTAAGTGTTGCTCAAGACACCATACCAAAGCATACTCAGCATACCACTAGTAGGAGCTATGCTACAGTGTATCACAGTTATTCATCTACCTGTTACTGAGAGGTGCCTACACTAGTGTGGGGGTGTTCGGGGGAGTCAGAGTTAACATCCCATGTCTTTAGTCACAAGAATAGTATGAATCCTCATGATCCTTCAGCTCTGATCTCAAAGACTGGGCTTCTTGTTACTTGAGAGAGATACTTGAGTAGCTCTCTGTATTGTAATAGCTAATATCTATAGTTAAGTTCTGTGCTTGCCTACACAAGTTCTACACATGCTTATCCCAGCCAAGATTTTATGATAGATGGGTGAGGTGCAAACCAACCCCCACCCCTAGCTGAGACACTGTTGACAGTTGATGGCTGCTAGAAGATCTAGAGTGTCAGTGTTTGTTTTGTAGGATGGAGCATCAGGTAGGTTGACTGTGCTTCATGGATGTTCACATACACACGCATATATGAACAACACAAGTTGTATTCTGTGAGTTATTTAAAACAGAGGAGCATTCTTATGCATTTACAAAGTGACAACAACTAAAGACAAAGAAGCCACGCATTTGAAAGAGATAAAATTGTAGTTCACGGGAAGGTTTGAAAGAAAGAATGGAAATGGGAAATTTTATAATTGTAATACCACAAATATAATTTTAAGCCATAAAAATTGTCATCACAATGCATTGAGATAGTTTCTGGGATTTCGTGAAATAAAAATAAGCAACAATAAAGATAAAGGACATTTTTGTGTCAGTTGTTAGTGTTTTTATTCAGCTCAGATGGAGATGGAAAAGTGGCCTGCCATTTGGGAGTCCAGGAACCACACAGCTCTGAAGTGGGGAAGGTGTCCCCAATGGGAAGGTATCCTGATATTCACGAAGCCAGGAACCACACAGCTTGGCAGCTAGGAGGCAGGGAAGGCTTCCCCCAGCTGAGCTGGAGTGTTACAACTAACAACTCTGGTCTGCCCATCCCAGCCCAGCTGTGCTCTGCTCCACTCTGAGGGGAGAAGCTTCCCCAGTGTTGCAGCTGGGAAGGGGACTCTCCCTGGCTGAGCTGAAGTGTTTTGGCTGAGCTGAGGTGTTCCTTGCTTCCTCTGTTCTCTTAGTTGTTTCCTTTCTTTGCTTCTTCTCCTTCATGGGTGCCTCCACTTGGGAGGATGACAGGAGCTGAAACTGCACCCCCTACTGAGCAGAGTGCAGAAGGCTGCTCTTTATATAGTAGGGAGTGGGAGGTGGGAGGTGGGGGATAGAGCCTCCCAGAGTAATTGGAATTTTTTTGCCCTTATTTGGCTAGTCTGACTATGAGGGCCCAGTTTAGGGCCATATGTGTTAGTTGGGGCCATTCTGTGCTGCTCTGCCAAGTTGGGGGACCCTACAGCCAGCTGGGAGTGTGGTTGCTGATAGTCCCAGGGGGGAGCTTTCTTATGGGGGCTGTCTCAAGTCCCAGAGCTTCCCAGACTTGCAGAGCCAGACTCCCACAAAGGAGAAATATGCTAGTTCCTCAGTGGTCCTTGATACCATTTGGGCCCATAGTGGGCACAGGAGGTGGTGACAGAACCCCTGGGGTCCTTAGCAGGGTAGCAAGGGAGCCAAGCAGCAGCCCCCAAAGACAGCTGTTGGTAGGATGCCCCAGGCTGCTGGGAAAAGTCAGGATTGCTCCCCTGCAGAAACACAGATAGCAGTGCAATGGCAATTGAGGTGAGGGAGGGGCAGCAGGCAGTGAGGCAAAGACCCCTGGAGCACCCCCACTGAGGGAGGAGAGAACTGGTGGGGGCCTATAGCACTCTTCCACTCTTTTAGACAAAATTATATCACTAGCTCATGAAGATTTCCCTGCTCTCCTGATTTCCCAATCATGATACTCTCAGTTTCTTTTCTGTTTTAATGTTTATATGTAACAGTCATTGTAATCTGTTGTACACTTCCTCTATTTGTCTTCTATTTTCTACTTCAGTTTTGTATTTAGGTCAGTATCCCAGAAGCATAATAAAGTATATATCTAAGAAAATGATATGAACCTTGGTGTTGGTGTGGGGTTGGGATACATATCTGGAAAATGTTAGGGGGAAGATTTGGAATGAAAATGATCAAAATACATACTATGAATGTGTGAAATTCTCAATGAATAAAATTATCATCTCAAGATCAGGCATTATAATATTATAACATTTTATGGAGAGGTAAAAGATTTATATTTATGTCTTAAACATATAAAAGGTTTATATATTTATATTTTAAAATACACATATAATTAAAATTGCTATGAAGAAGGGGATAAATAAAATGGACTGAGGAACTCTTATTGACACCTACAGTGTACTGACTGATTACAGATCCTGTCTCCTATGTTCTTTCTCATTAGTCCATCATCAATTGAAGAATCAGAACTACAAATTAAGTAAACAACTCAAGGTCAAGTATGTGAAACTGGAAAAGAGAGATTCAGTTGTTACAATCAAAAGCAGTGATTATGTGATAGAGAGAGGTTGTTGATTGGGTGGTTGATTGCTTTTGCTTTCCTTGATAGGTTCAAATGCACCAGTTCTTTGTTACTGTAATAGTCCCCAGGCCTCTAGACAACTGAAGTCATGATGGAAGTACCATTTAGGCCTTAGAACAGAGCACACAGGCAGCTACACCTGCCAGAATGACAACAAAGACCTAATCCATTAAAGTCCATGGTTCTGGGAAAGTCCATAAATGTACTAGCCTTTCTTTTTGCCTTCTGTTGTTCTGCTTCTGGCTAACTGTTATTGCAAATTGGTGTTGGTCCACCATGAGATTTTTCCACCCTAAACATGATGTTTGTCTACCCTAAATGTGATTTTTTGTGGCTTAAAAGACCACGCTCAGAAAGTCTCAGGGCTGTATTGGGCTGCTGAATATCCAGCATAATGGTCATCCAGATAATAAAGACTTGCTTTTGGCCTAACCCCATACCTGGGTAGTCTTCTCTGGTGCATACCTCACAACAATTACATTTATTACTGTTAAATGAAATGACCAAAAACCAATCACAAATATCAGAGGAAATTAGTGTTCAATTCCATTTCAACTGCCTTTATTTCAAACTTTTCAAATTAAAATTGCAAATTTAAAATGAATTATTTACAAATATGTTGATAACTGAGAAGCATAGCTGTCGTATATGTTCATCTACACAGTGAAACTAGTTATATTTACAATATCTGCAGATTTAGGAAAATGCGAAGTCTTGAGTTTTGAAAGCTAGAGTAGATGGTGACAAGAAAACACTTGTTATATTATCCAACATGGAAAAGAAATGAAGATAGTAGCAGTTCATGAAATATTTATTCAAGAAAGGAAGTATTTAATCTAGAATTGGGTTCTTCCAGATGCGTGTCCCTGTGAAGAAAGGTATGTTGTGCTTGAGAAGGAATGTGATGAGCCAGTTCTTAAATATCCGATGATAATCACTAAAGGATAGGTACTGATTCCCCTGATGTGTTATTTAACAAGTAAATGAACAAAAAGTTGATATCTTGCCCACTTGATGCTCTGGAAGTTACAGTTTTGGAACAGATTCTTGGATTTAATATGTAATTCCTGGCACTAAGTCCCAGAAACATACATGATCAGTTTTGGGATCCTTGCCTTTTTATTTTTTGTTAGCATTCTATAAATCTATTTCAGAAAGACAGGGAATGTAAAATACAGACAAATGATGCCATATATTGATTAGAACAGAGAAGACCTCTGCATCAGTTTCTTTGCTGCAAATAGGTTTTTGGTTGTGCAGAAGAAAAATAGCACCACATACATAATCCTAGAACCTTGTGGGATGAACTAGAATGTGAACTAGACTGGCCATAATTGCACCTGACACATGCTTCCAGGTACTTTGCATCTATAAGCTGCCAAACTTTCTTGGTAGTGAGCGTCAATAAGCTGCCAAACTCAGGTTTTGAGGTGAGAGTATGTGGAGAGGAGAAACTACTCAGGAGAAAGTTTAAAATTAAAAAGAGAATATCACCTAATATGTGCATATTTAGCAGAATCAAATTATTTCTTAAATCAGTATGAAGATATTTGGTGATACTTCACTCCCCTCTGCTATTGGTTTCATCCAATCCCATTTCTATGACACTGTATCGAAGACTTTGACTATCTGCAACTAGTCTTTCTTCTGAGAATACTGGAGCAAGCACTGATGGCATCTTGCAAATTCATTGATTGTATTACCTGTTAATATACTACTCTTGTAATTTTTGTAAATCAGGAACAATCTGCCATAACTTGACATAGGATTGGGAAAGCTGAGCTAATCGTAAGCCTTGTTTCAGATAAGGGCCAATCATTTCATCCAGTGTTCTCTGAATTGGCAGGCTGGTTTATATTATTATGTTTTTGGGAGAGAACTTTCTTTTTATCTTCTTTTAAATTAATTCTCTCTTTAAAACCCATTGAATTTGCTTTTAATTGTGTGTGTGTATACACAAAATTACTGGAAGAGGGTATCAGAGGCTCTGGAGTTTTAATTGCAGGTAGCTGTGAACTGCCCAACATGTGTGCTGAGAACCAGACTTGAGTCCTCTGTAAGAGCAGTATGTATTCACAACTGCTGAGCCATCTCTCCAGCACTGTCCCATTTCTGTTTTTTCCTTTTAGTTATTTTTAATTTATAGAGAGCATATGTAACAACATGGGTGTGTAAGTCTGAGGAAAACTCGCAATCAATTCTCTTCTTCCACATGGAACAAAATCTCAGGAAACAATCTCAGGTCATGATACTTGGCAGAATATATTTTTGCCTATGGAGATTACTTGTATTCCTTGTTACTGATGTTTAGGCTTGCTACAAGTTATCTCATCTATAAACAATGAATACTCGGTACACATTGACTACATGAAGTATTAATTGACTTTCAGTTTATTCTAGTAATAGATGTGTAGAATGACAAATACATGTAACACAATATTTGATGGCCAACAAAACCATCTCAGGTAAAACAATATTTTATATTTAAAATAATGTATGAAAAATTCAGGAGTTAATCACCAAAGATACATATCTATATGTAAGTCAAAAAATATCTCAAAGACTCTTGGAGAACATTGCTCATTCTGCTAGGAAAAATCCATTACTATTAAAACTATAGGATACTTGACAGAGGTCTTTTTATTGGTATTGACTCTAGAGTTTATCAGATTTCAGTGCTTCTAGATTACCTCATGTACTGTAAGATGGCACTATTACTGCTTTAAGAAATAAAACTATCATTTAATGATTCACCAATATGATCTCAAGTCAGTACTGTGGAAAATATCAATGAAGTTTTATTCTATTCAAATCAGACTAGTTTCACTGTAAAGGTATTTTCTCATTTAGACATAGCATATATGTTGTAGAGGTATGTTAATTATATATAAAACAATATTATTAACTGAATTCTTTATTAGATTTGAGACTATTTGATATAATTTGGGGAAGTTTTTAAACATTTTAAATTAATTTACTTTTATAAAATGTTCTTGTTTCACTACAAGCTGAAACATGCATTGTGACATGAAGAAGGTATTATTACTCCTTCATCTGCATTTTTACATTCCAGAATTTACCATTTTGATGTATCTATATTAAGTTTAATAAAATTAATCATACTGTTTGTCACAATTTGTCTTAGTGATGTAATACTGATATATTTTTATTCGGTATCATCTTTTTTATCATGAGATTTTACATATAAGATATCACCTAAAATTTTTCTTTAATTATTCATAACTCAATGATATAATGTATACGTTATTTATGTTTTTCACTATTGCAAATAATATTATAGCAATCATTTTGTATCAAAATACTTGTATTATCTTCATTGACTTCTTAGGCTTATTACTAAAAGTGAAGTTTCTGGGCATTATTACCAACACCTACATGTGCCAAGTACTCTTCATTTTGTAGTGTTTTATAAATCTTTTAAATGAGAGTGTGATCTTTATAATTTTATGTTAATTATGAAGCAACAAAGGAATACTTAACTTAAATAACTCCCTGAAGTTTTCAGGTTATCAGTATTTATCCTACAGTGTATTCAATGACTATGCATGTATAGCCCTTGTTAAATAGGTCAATATACTTAAAGGGTTCTGAAGTCACTCAAGTATAGTTGATTATAATGGAACAAAGTTCTTCCTAAGAACTTTGCCTTGATTCTACAAAAATCCACAAACTAATATATGTCATTATATTAATATGGTCAACTTGTTGGTAAAAGGTGAGTAGATCCATAGATTCATTACACCTTTGTCATTTCCAATTTAACTAGGAATTGAAAGATTAGTTTCTTATTGTTACTAAAAGATCTCCTTTCAGGTATGAGGACTTTTGCATGGTGTGGATGGATCTGAGTCTAACAGACATTTACTGTTTATCTCCTCTTATAGATTTTATGAAGATTCATCCAGATGATGTGCATGCTGGCATATGCTATGTGCTCCTACCTGTCTAATTTTCTCAGTTGCTCAACTAAAGTGAAAAGCACGCCCAGAAGATGTATGTTGTAATGAGTTTGCCTCATTAACTTTGGGCTTCTGGAAAAATTTTCTTTTGGAAAGAATATAGAAGGAGGCATATCAATCTAGATTCATCTGTTTTGCTATCAATATTTGAAGCTCCTGTGTAGCATACACATCAGACAGCCAAAACAACACAAGATGAGTATTAATATATACACTGGAGTCGTCCACTTGGAACTAGAGGCAGAGTCTTATGCATTAGCCTATTGTGACATAAAATTGCTTCAGAATGCATCAGTTATAATATGAATTAATTAGTCACCCCAGGATCATCTAGTTAGAACTTTGGCTGTCAATAACATTTTAAAATATCAAAATATTTATTCTTCTCCTATGTGAAATTATTTAACAAAAAATATCAAAGATTGTGTAGTTGTAAAGAAGAAAAGTAAAATGCATGTTGTTTTGGGGTAAATGGCACAGGTTTAGGTTTTCAACAAGATAACTCTTTATGAAGCAAAACAATTCTGCCAAGTAAATATGTATGCATTGATATGCCCTGTTTGAAGAAAATAGGTCCATACCTCATCCTTAGTGTACAATTTGGCTTGCATCTGTG
Organism: Cricetomys ansorgei; assembly: GCA_026225945.1. Classification (NCBI taxonomy): domain Eukaryota; kingdom Metazoa; phylum Chordata; class Mammalia; order Rodentia; family Nesomyidae; genus Cricetomys; species Cricetomys ansorgei. The sequence goes on from JAMJFZ010001016.1 coordinate 77,220, forward strand.
AATGAGCCTGCCTGCATGCTAACTTAGATTCATGTGCCATTTTACAAACTGGAATATTGCTGAATGATAGTCCCAATTTTTAAAAGCAATAAACACCTTTCCATAAAGAATTTTGGAGATTTAAAACATTTAACTGAATTGAGTTCCTTGGAGTTTGCTGTTTATTGTTGTTGTGCCACTATAATATGTAGTCTTCATCATCTACTAAATGAAACCAAGAGCATTAAAAGTGGATTATTTTATATTTTTTCATTTTAAGCAATTAATGAACACATGAGAGTTTTTTGAGCAAAATAAATATCAGAAGAAGCACAAAATAAATATCAGGGAATACTTCTAATTACAAAAATAAAATAAAATTTGGATTCTCTTAATACATAATACATTGATTCTTTTTCATCCACGAATTGAAAAAAAAAATACCTAACAAAACAAAAGTCTTTCTTTTTGGTAAATTCACATGCTTAAGCTCTTCAGATTGTGGTTTAATCTGGCTAACCAACTCCACCTTAGTTCAGTGGAACTACATTTTAAATTGAGTGGGTACTTTGCTCAATATTGGTGCTCAATGCAGGAACAAGCCAGATCATTGTCAACTGTGTAATCAACACTGATACTATCCTCCCTACTGAGGTTCCTAGTCTGTGGGATCTGCTTATTCCTCAGTTGCTCAGTGTTGGGTACTGGTAACCCATAGCTATCTACAAATGTTGGGAACTGATGATCCTAGACAAAATCTGGGAAATTTAGTACCCATCTTCTTCACAGGCAGCCTGTGACAATGATGTCTTGCCAAGTGGATAGAAAGGCAGAGCCCTTGCTTTAGATGGGACCACATGACTAGTAGCCCACATATCCCAGGATTCCTTGAGAAACAAGGATGAAAGCACATTTCTGTGCCACACCAACTTCTAACTAGTACCTGGATTCTGTTACTAGCTCTTGGACCATTCAATACTCCCTCCTTAGTACTAATGCACACAAGGATACATGTCTCAGATTCTGCTTAGAGTGAATAGTGAATCAGAATTCTCAGCTACTCTGTGGAGAAAATCTGTGTCAGCTTTACTTAAATCACCTTTTAATTTTTTTTTCCCCAAATGGTCTTGCTATATCATCCAGCCTAGGCTCATATTCGTGATTCCTCAAAATCAGCCTTCTGTGTAGCTAGAATTATAGATGCCTGCTGGCTACTAATTCTTAAATCTAAAGTTTAAGGTGCTAAGATTATTTTGTACATTCATATATGTGAGGATTTTTTTAATGGGCTCAGGTTATTGCTTTATTTTCAATTCTAATCTACATTTAAAACGAGCGTTCTGGCCAATAGAAAGTAAAAATGAAATTGCTTACTAACTACTATTTTTAAAAAGATACATATTTCTATTTGAAATAAAGCTTATTTATTCTCCACCTGAAAGGAAGGAGACTGAGATTTGTGAAAACGCGCAACAAATTCCAATAGAACATTCAGGTTAGTAGACAGCCTCAACAAGGAGTGTGAAGAAAACCCAAACTGTTCTTAAGCGTGCTGATTTGTCTCGGTGTTTTTCTCCACTTAAATAATATTGACGGTTGTTCTTATTGAAGAGGAAATAAGTATGTGCTCAGAGCCTCACAGACAACCATTCATCATTCATGCAAAAGACAGAATGCCCGTGCCAGCACACAGAATCCAACGGCAGCTACAGTAGCAGAAAATCAATCGACTGCATTAGAAAACGCAGAGGCTAATCGGAGCCCGAGCTGCAGGCGTGATGCACTCTGAAAGAAGTATTGCTTTAGGACATAACTCAATTCTCTGAGCACCACAGACTGCAGCTTAATTCAAGCAGTTAGAGGGGAAATGGGGATCTTTAAAATACACATTTTGCTTTTTATTGCCTCCCAAAGAAGCTTCAGTGCAGTACTGTAATGAATAATGATAACATACATCCTTAAAAACTGATGTTAGTTTGGTCATTATGCCCAAATAGAATGAACACCCCTGCTGTGTGAAGCAATGAGATGTCATCAGTAAGCAGCATTTGTGCTAAAAGGAGGATGCATATTGTTACTTGCTAAACACACTGTTAATATCCGCGAAGGTAAACGACAGTCGCTACTTTACCTTCTTTGGCAGTCGAATCTGCCAACATATTTAAGTTGACAATCTGCTCTTCACCATCCTTGGCAGTTGAGTCTGCAAGTGTATTTAAGTTGTTCCTGAACTCCCACTGAATATGCAAGTAAATCAAATTTTATGGTGTGAGAAATTCTGAGGTAAGTTGGAATGACACTGTCTAATAAAAATGCATTTTAGGGTAAGTTGCTCAAAATGTGGGTATCTTGCGTGGGTCTAGTTTTTTCCCCTGGGAACTTTGGAAAGCTTCAAGTTGCAGTTTTTAAAAACTTTCCTCTAGAATACGTAGAACACACTGCTAAGTAATTTTTTGCAGTTGCAAAATGCAGAATTTAGACAAAATTGTACCATTAATATGAGTGTATTATAAGAGCACGCTTATATTTTGTTCAATTTGTAGACATTACTAACAGTTTTAGGTCATCAGCATGTCTTCAAGAACAGATTAGTTGTTTTGAGAAATTTGTCATATCTCAACATGATTCCTAATTTCATGTAACAAAGTCATGTTTTTGTATTAAAGGAAAATCTGTGTTCTTAATATTCCTCTGGCTTTATATCAGTAAGGTTAATAACTTGAATTTAGATATTGCATAAACAATGCACTTATTGTAATAGATGAGATGTCAAGGTCAATTTGCTTCTCATAATCCCAGTAAAATGAAAGTAACATCATGAAAAATGAAGCCCTGCTTGAAAACAAAAGCTAATTAAGATTTTTTTTGCAATGCCCCAGAGAGAGAAATGTACAGAGAGTAGTCACAGTTGGTTTAAGATTGGTAACTCTGCTGGATGTGACAGAACATTGAGTTCGTCCCACGCAGACACAATCTAGCATCTGGGATGATAATTATGAGACTTAGAATACTTCTTGGAAATTTTCCACGTATTAGAGTGCTTACAAGAAGTATGCCTTCTGGAGTTACAATACTTAAACACCTCACTAAGTGCTTTATCAATATTTATTTATCACCTTAGAGCTTTCAAAACAAAAAGAGAATTACTGTGGCTTTAAAAGAATATTATTTTTTAAAAATATAAACATTTTGTTTTCCTTTCAAAAACAAATATTATGATTTATAATACCAATATGAATGCATTACCTCTGTGAAATAATAGTGAATAAATATCAATAAGGAAAATAAAATGTCTAATGTTATTATAAAGTTTTGATATAATTTGTTTATAAATTTTGAGATGTACTATATATGAATATTTTATATTACTTTTTCAGACAAGTTTGTATGCATAGCATGACTATATATATTCATTCAGAATAGATTATATATATGAACTCTGAATGTGGTAGAACTAACTCTGTAGACCAGACTGGCCTCAATCTCACAGAGATCTGCCTGCCTCTGCCTCCCAAGTGCTGGGATTGAAGATGTGAGCCACCACCATCAGGCTAGAATTTATATCTGATAAGATATTTTTAGGGGAAAATGGAGCCACTGGATCCACTGTTGAAATCCATCGGCTCCATTTGATAGTTTTCAAACCTATGGTCACCAGGATGGCTCTGGTGTTAAATTCAAGGTATCACTAAATAGAACTGAAAGTCATGAGCATG
>JAMJFZ010001017.1:0-52638 GCA_026225945.1 Cricetomys ansorgei
TAGAGTTAGGGTTAGGGTTAGTGTTAGGGTTAGGGTTTGGATTAGTGTTTGGGTTACAGTTAGGGTTAGGGATTAGGGTTAGAATTAGGGTTGGTTTAGGGTTAGGGTTAGGGTTAGGGTTAGTTACCTCTGAGTGTCTTGTGTGTGAGAGAAGCTGGAATTACACTCAGAGTGCATAACTTGATGAAGTGCGCATGGACCACTATGTTGAAATACCCATTGATAGTGTGTTTACATCTGTGTTGTGTTTCAGACATTCCTACTTTTAGATTTGCATTTGGTACACACATGTTACTTAGTTCTTCAAATACTTCTTTTCTGTAATCACTTTGAAGGTTCTCTGTTTCCTTAGTTAGACAGAAGACATGTATTCAAGTTTTAGTGGAGAAACGCATAGGAACTGTGTTTCAATGTGTTAGGCGTATTGGGAGAGTGTTTCTTAGTAGATGCTGTTGCAATATGTATTTTAGTTACTTCTGAGAGTCTTGTGTGTGAGAGAAGCTGGAATCACACTCAGAGTGCATAGTTTGATAAGTGCGCATCGACCACTATGTTGAAATACCCATTGATAGTGTTGTTTACATCTGTGTTGTGTTTTCAGACGTTCCTATGGTTAGACTTATGGGTTAGGGTTAAGGTTAGGGTTATGGTTAGGGTTAGGGTTAAGTTTTAGGGTTTTGAGGGTTAGGATTAGGGTTTGGTTTTAGGGTTAGTGTTAGGGTAGGGATTTCGGTTAGGGTTAGGGTTAGGGATAGGGTTTATAGGGTTTTGTTAGGATTAGGGTTAGTGTTAGGCTTTGGGTTATGGTTAGTGTTTGGGTTAGGGTTAGGGTTAGGGTTAGGGTAGGGGTTAGGGTTATGATTAGTGTTTCTTAGTAGATGCTGTTGCAATACGTATCTTAGTTACTTCTGAGAGTCTTGTGTGTGAGAGAAGCTGGAATCACACTCAGAGTGCATAGTTTGATAAGTGCGCATTGACCACTATGTTGAAATACCCATTGATAGTGTGTTTACATCTGTGTTGTGTTTCAGACGTTCCTACGGTTAGAATTGCATTTGGAACACACATGTTACTTAGTTCTTGAAACACTTCTTTTCTGTAGTCGCCTTTGAAGTTTCTCTGTTTCCTTAGTTAGAAAAGACATGTATTCATGTTTTAGTGGAGAAACGCATAGGAACTGTGTTTCAATGTGTTAGGCGTATTAGGAGAGTGTTTCTTAGTAGATGCTGTTGCAATACGTATTTTAGTTACTTCTGAGAGTCTTGTGTGTGAGAGAAGCTGGAATCACACTCAGAGTGCATAGTTTGATAAGTGCGCATCGACCACTATGTTGAAATATCCATTGATAGTGTGTTTACATCTGTGTTGTGTTTCAGACGTTCCTGCGGTTAGAATTGCATTTGGAACACACATGTTACTTAGTTCTTGAAACACTTCTTTTCTGTTAGTTTTCGCCTTTAGGGTTCTCTGTTTCCTTAGTTAGAAAAGACAAGTATTCATGTTTTAGTGGTTAGAAACGGTTAGGAACTGTGTTTATGTGTTAGGCCGTATTAGGGGTAGAGTGTTTCTTAGTAGATGCTGTTGCAATACGTATTTTAGTTACTTCTGAGAGTCTTGTGTGTGAGAGAAGCTGGAATCACACTCAGAGTGCATAGTTTGATAAGTGCGCAATGACCACTATGTTGAAATACCCATTGATAGTGTGTTTACATCTGTGTTGTGTTTCAGACATTCCTACGGTTAGAATTGCATTTGGAACACACATGTTACTTAGTTCTTGAAACACTTCTTTTCTGTAGTCGCCTTTGAAGGTTCTCTGTTTCCTTAGTTAGAAAAGACATGTATTCATGTTTTAGTGGAGAAACGCATAGGAACTGTGTTTCATGTGTTAGGCCTATTAGGAGAGTGTTTCTTAGTAGATGCTGTTGCAATACGTATTTTAGTTACTTCTGAGAGTCTTGTGTGTGAGAGAAGCTGGAATCACACTCAGAGTGCATAGTTTGATGAGTGCGCATTGACCACTATGTTGAAATACCCATTGATAGTGTGTTTACATCTGTGTTGTGTTTCAGACGTTCCTACGGTTAGGGTTACGGTTAGGGTTAGGGTTAGGGTTATGGTTCTTGTTAGGTTAGGGTTAGTGTTAGGGTTAGGGTTTTATGGTTATGGTTAGTGTTAGGGTTAGGGTTAGGGATAGGGTTAGGGTTGGGTTAGGTTAGGTTTAGGTTTAGGGTTAGTGTTAGGGTTAGGATTAGGGTTAGGGTTAGTGTTAGGGTTAGGGTTTTAGTGTTAGGGTTAGTTTGTTAGTTAGGGTTAGGTTAGGGTTAGGGTTAGGGTTAGTTACTTCTGAGAGTCTTGTGTGTGAGAGAAGCTGGAATCACACTCAGAGTGCATAGTTTGATAAGTGCGCATTGACCACTATGTTGAAATACCCATTGATAGTGTGTTTACATCTGTGTTGTGTTTCAGACGTTCCTACGGTTAGAATTGCATTTGGAACACACATGTTACTTAGTTCTTGAAACACTTCTTTTCTGTAGTCGCCTTTGAAGGTTCTCTGTTTCCTTAGTTAGAAAAGACATGTATTCATGTTTTAGTGGAGAAACGCATAGGAACTGTGTTTCAATGTGTTAGGCATATTAGGAGAGTGTTTCTTAGTAGATGCTGTTGCAATACGTATTTTAGTTACTTGTGAGAGTATTGTGTGTGAGAGAAGCTGGAATCACACTCAGAGTGCATAGTTTGATAAGTGCGCATTGACCACTATGTTGAAATACCCATTGATAGTGTGTTTACATCTGTGTTGTGTTTCACACTTTCCTGCGGTTAGGGTTACGGTTAGGGTTAGGGTTAGGGTTAGGTTTAGGGTTAGTGTTATGTTTGGGTTAGGGTTTTAGGGTTCGGGATAGGTTTAAGGTTAGTGTTAGGGTTAGGGTTTTAGGGTTAGGGTTAGGGTTAGGGTTAGGGTTAGCGGTATGTTTAGGGTTAGTGTTAGGGTTAGTGTTAGGGTTAGGGTTAGGGATAGGGTTAGGGTTATGGTTAGGGGTTAGGGTTACGCTTAGTGTTGGGTTAGGGTTAGTGTTAGGTTTAGGGTTAGGGATAGGCTTAGTTACTTCTGACAGTCTTGTGTGTGAGAGAAGCTGGAATCACACTCAGAGTGCATAGTTTGATGAGTGCGCATTGACTACTATGTTGAAATACCCATTGATAGTGTGTTTACATCTGTGTTGTGTTTCAGATGTTCCTACGGATAGGGTTACGGTTACGGTTAGGGTTAGGGTTATGGTTAGTGTTAGGGTTAGGTTTAGGGTTTTAGGGTTAGATGTAGGGTTAGGGTTAGTGTTAGTGTTAGGGTTAGGGTTTTAGGGTTATGGTTAGTGTTAGGGTTAGGGTTAGGGATAGGGTTAGGGTTGGGTTAGGTTAGGTTTAGGTTTAGGGTTAGTGTTAGGGTTAGGATTAGGGTTAGTGTTACGGTTAGGGTTTTAGTGTTAGGGTTAGAGTTAGGGTTAGGGTTAGGGTTAGTTACTTCTGAGTGTCTTGTGTGTGAGAGAAGCTGCAATCACACTTAGAGTGCATAGTTTGATAAGTGCGCATTGACCACTTGGTGAAATACCCATTGATAGTGTGTTTACATCTGTCTTGTGTTTCAGAGTTCCTACGGTTGGAATTGCATTTGGAACACACATGTTTCTTAGTTCTTGAAACACTTCTTTTCTGTAGTCGCCTTTGAAGGTTCTCTGTTTCCTTAGTTAGAAAAGACATGTATTCATGTTTTAGTGGAGAAACGCATAGGAACTGTGTTTCAATGTGTTAGGCATATTAGGAGTGTGTTTCTTAGTAGATGCTATTGCAATACGTATTTTAGTTACTTCTGAGAGTCTTGTGTGTGAGAGAAGCTGGAATCACACTCAGAGTGCATAGTTTGATGATTGTGCTTTTATCGCTATGTTGAAATACCCATTGATAGTGTGTTTACATCTGTGTTGTGTTTCAGACGTTCCTGCGGTTAGAATTGAATTAGGAAAACTTGTTATTTAGTTCTTGAATCACTTCTTTTCTGTAGTCGCCTTTGAAGCGTCTCTGTTTCGTTAGTTAGAAAAGACATGTATTCATGTTTTAGAAGAGAAACGCATAGGAACTGTGTTTCAATGTGTTAGGCGTATTAGGAGAGTGTTTCTTAGTAGATGCTGTTGCAATACGTATTTTAGTTACTTCTGAGAGTCTTGTGTGTGAGAGAAGCTGGAATCACACTCAGAGTGCATAGTTTGATAAGTGCGCATTGACCACTATGTTGAAATATCCATTGATAGTGTGTTTACATCTGTGTTGTGTTTCAGACGTTCCTGCGGTTAGAATTGCATTTGGAACACACATGTTACTTAGTTCTTGAAACACTTCTTTTCTGTAGTCGCCTTTGAAGGTTCTCTGTTTCCTTAGTTAGAAAAGACATGTATTCATGTTTTAGTGGAGAAACGCATAGGAACTGTTTTTCAATGTGTTAGGCGTATTAGGCGAGTGCTTCCTAGTAGATGCAGTTGCAATATGTATTTTAGTTAGGGTTAGGGTTATGTTGGGTTAGGAATAGAGTTAGGGTTATTTTAGTTACTTCTGAGAGTCTTGTGTGTGAGAGAAGCTGGAATCACACTCAGAGTGCATAGTTTGATAAGTGCGCATTGACCACTATGTTGAAATACCCATTGATAGTGTGTTTACATCTGTGTTGTGTTTCAGACGTTCCTGCGGTTAGAATTGCATTTGGAACACACATGTTACTTAGTTCTTGAAACACTTCTTTTCTGTAGTCGCCTTTGAAGTTTCCCTGTTTCCTTAGTTAGAAAAGACATGTATTCATGTTTTAGTGGAGAAACGCATAGGAACTGTGTTTCAATGTGTTAGGCGTATTAGGAGAGTGTTTCTTAGTAGATGCTGTTGCAATACGTATTTTAGTTACTTCTGAGAGTCTTGTGTGTGAGAGAAGCTGGAATCACACTCAGAGTGCATAGTTTGATAAGTGCGCATTGACACTATGTTGAAATATCCATTGATAGTGTCTTTACATCTGTGTTGTGTTTCAGACGTTCCTGCGGTTAGAATTGCATTTGGAACACACATGTTACTTAGTTCTTGAAACACTTCTTTTCTGTAGTCGCCTTTGAAGTTTCTCTGTTTCCTTAGTTAGAAAAGACATGTATTCATGTTTTAGTGGAGAAACGCATAGGAACTGTGTTTCAATGTGTTAGGCATATTAGGAGAGTGTTTCTTAGTAGATGCTGTTGCAATACGTATTTTAATTACTTCTGAGAGTCTTGTGTGTGAGAGAAGCTGGAATCACACTCAGAGTGCATAGTTTGATGAGTGCGCATTGACCACTATGTTGAAATACCCATTGATAGTGTGTTTACATCTGTGTTGTGTTTCAGATGTTCCTACGGTTAGGGTTACGGTTAGGGTTAGGGTTAGGGTTAGAGTTATGGTTAGGGTTAGGGTTAGGTTTAGGGTTTTAGGTTTAGGTGTAGGGTTAGGGTTAGGGTTAGTGTTAGGGTTAGGGTTTAGGGTTAGGGTTAGTGTTAGGGTTAGGGTTAGGGATAGGGTTAGGGTTGGTTTAGGGTTAGGGTTAGGGTTAGGGTTAGTGTTAGAGTTAGGATTAGTGTTAGGGTTAGGGTTAGGGTTAGTGTTAGGGTTAGGGTTTTAGTGTTAGGGTTAGGGTTAGGGTTAGGTTTAGGGTTAGGGATAGTTACTTCTGAGTGTCTTGTTTGTGAGAGAAGCTGGAATCACAATAAGAGTGCATAGTTTGATAAGTGTGCATTGACCACGTTGTTGAAATACCCATTGATAGTGTGTTTACATCTGTCTTGTGTTTCAGAGTTCCTGCGGTTAGAATTGCATTTGGAACACACATGTTACTTCGTTCTTGAAACACTTCTTTTCTGTAGTCGCCTTTGAAGGTTCTCTGTTTCCTTAGTTAGAAAAGACATGTATTCATGTTTTAGTGGAGAAACGCATAGGAACTGTGTTTCAATGTGTTAGGCGTATTTGGAGTGTTTTTCTTAGTAGATGCTGTTGCAATACGTATTTTAGTTACTTCTGAGAGTCTTGTGTGTGAGAGAAGCTGGAATCACACTCAGAGTGCATAGTTTGATAAGTGCGCATTGACCACTATGTTGAAATAGCCATTGATAGTGTGTTTACATCTGTGTTGTGTTTCAGACGTTCCTACGGTTAGAATTGCATTTGGAACACACATGTTACTTAGTTCTTGAAACACTTCTTTTCTGTAGTCGCCTTTGAAGTTTCTCTGTTTCCTTAGTTAGAAAAGACATGTATTCATGTTTTAGTGGAGAAACGCATAGGAACTGTGTTTCAATGTGTTAGGCGTATTAGGAGAGTGTTTCTTAGTAGATGCTGTTGCAATACGATTGCTTCTGAGAGTCTTGTGTGTTGCTGGAATCTCACTCAGAGTGCATAGTTTGATGAGTGTGCATTTGACCACTATGTTGAAATACCCATTGATAGTGTGTTTACATCTGTTTCAGATGTCTTGTGTGTGAGATGTCTTGTGTGTGAGAGCTGGAATCACACTCAGAGTGCATAGTTTGATAAGTGCGCATTGACCACTATGTTGAAATACCCATTGATAGTGTGTTTACATCTGTGTTGTGTTTCAGACGTTCCTGCGGTTAGAATTGCATTTGGAACACACATGTTACTTAGTTCTTGAAACACTTCTTTTCTGTAGTCGCCTTTGAAGTTTCTCTGTTTCCTTAGTTAGAAAAGACATGTATTCATGTTTTAGTGGAGAAACGCATAGGAACTGTGTTTCAATGTGTGTTAGGCGTATTAGGAGAGTGTTTCTTAGTAGATGCTGTTGCAATACGTATTTTAGTTACTTCTGAGAGTCTTGTGTGTGAGAGAAGCTGGAATCACACTCAGAGTGCATAGTTTGATAAGTGCGCATTGACCACTATGTTGAAATACCCATTGATAGTGTGTTTACATCTGTGTTGTGTTTCAGACGTTCCTGCGGTTAGAATTGCATTTGGAACACACATGTTACTTAGTTCTTGAAACACTTCTTTTCTGTAGTCGCCTTTGAAGTTTCTCTGTTTCCTTAGTTAGAAAAGACATGTATTCATGTTTTAGTGGAGAAACGCATAGGAACTGTGTTTCAATGTGTTAGGCGTATTAGGAGAGTGTTTCTTAGTAGATGCTGTTGCAATACGTATTTTAGTTACTTCTGAGAGTCTTGTGTGTGAGAGAAGCTGGAATCACACTCAGAGTGCATAGTTTGATAAGTGCGCATTGACCACTATGTTGAAATACCCATTGATAGTGTGTTTACATCTGTGTTGTGTTTCAGACGTTCCTGCGGTTAGAATTGCATTTGGAACACACATGTTACTTAGTTCTTGAAACACTTCTTTTCTGTAGTCGCCTTTGAAGTTCGATGTTTCCTTAGTTAGAAAAGACATGTATTCATGTTTTAGTGGAGAAACGCATAGGAACTGTGTTTCAATGTGTTAGGCGTATTAGGAGAGTGTTTCTTAGTAGATGCTGTTGCAATACGTATTTTAGTTACTTCTGAGAGTCTTGTGTGTGAGAGAAGCTGGAATCACACTCAGAGTGCATAGTTTGATAAGTGCGCATTGACCACTATGTTGAAATACCCATTGATAGTGTGTTTACATCTGTGTTGTGTTTCAGACGTTCCTGCGGTTAGAATTGCGGTTAGGGTTAGGGTTTGTGTTAGGTTTACGGTTAGTGTTAGGGTTTGGGTTAGGGTTTTAGGGTTAGGGTTAGGGTTAGGGTTATTGTTAGGGTTAGGGTTTTAGGGTTAGGGTTAGGGTTAGGGTTAGGATTAGTGAGTAGGTTTAGGGTTAGGGTTAGGGTTAGTGTTAGGGTTAGTGTTAGGGATAGGGTTAGGGTTGGGTTAGGGTTAGGGTTAGGGTTAGGGTTAGTGTTAGTGTTAGGGTTAGATAGGGTTAGGTTTGGGTTAGGGTTAGCGTTAGGGTTAGGGTTAGTGTTAGCGTTAGGATTAGTGTTAGGGTTAGGGTTAGAAAAGGTATTATGTGTTAGGGTTAGGAACTGTTTTAGTGTTAGGCGTTAGGTTAGGGTTTCTTTAGGGTTTAGGGTTAGTTACTTCTGAGAGTCTTGTGTGTGAGAGAAGCTGGAATCACACTCAGAGTGCATAGTTTGATAAGTGCGCATTGACCACTATGTTGAAATACCCATTGATAGTGTGTTTACATCTGTGTTGTGTTTCAGACGTTCCTGCGGTTAGAATTGCATTTGGAACACACATGTTACTTAGTTCTTGAAACACTTCTTTTCTGTAGTCGCCTTTGAAGTTTCTCTGTTTCCTTAGTTAGAAAAGACATGTATTCATGTTTTAGTGGAGAAACGCATAGGAACTGTGTTTCAATGTGTTAGGCGTATTAGGAGAGTGTTTCTTAGTAGATGCTGTTGCAATACGTATTTTAGTTACTTCTGAGAGTCTTGTGTGTGAGAGAAGCTGGAATCACACTCAGAGTGCATAGTTTGATAAGTGCGCATTGACCACTATGTTGAAATAGCCATTGATAGTGTGTTTACATCTGTGTTGTGTTTCAGACGTTCCTGCGGTTAGAATTGCATTTGGAACACACATGTTACTTAGTTCTTGAAACACTTCTTTTCTGTAGTCGCCTTTGAAGTTTCTAGGGTTGTTTCCTTAGTTAGAAAAGACATGTATTCATGTTTTAGTGGAGAAACGCATAGGAACTGTGTTTCAATGTGTTAGGCGTATTAGGAGAGTGTTAGGGTTAGGTAGTTAGGGTTGCTGTTGCAATACGTATTTTAGTTACTTCTGAGAGTCTTGTGTGTGAGAGAAGCTGGAATCACACTCAGAGTGCATAGTTTGATAAGTGCGCATTGACCACTATGTTGAAATAGCCATTGATAGTGTGTTTACATCTGTGTTGTGTTTCAGACGTTCCTGCGGTTAGAATTGCATTTGGAACACACATGTTACTTAGTTCTTGAAACACTTCTTTTCTGTAGTCGCCTTTGAAGTTTCTGTTTCCTTAGTTAGAAAAGACATGTATTCATGTTTTAGTGGAGAAACGCATAGGAACTGTGTTTCAATGTGTTAGGCGTATTAGGAGAGTGTTTCTTAGTAGATGCTGTTGCAATACGTATTTTAGTTACTTCTGAGAGTCTTGTGTGTGAGAGAAGCTGGAATCACACTCAGAGTGCATAGTTTGATAAGTGCGCATTGACCACTATGTTGAAATAGCCATTGATAGTGTGTTTACATCTGTGTTGTGTTTCAGACGTTCCTGCGGTTAGAATTGCATTTGGAACACACATGTTACTTAGTTCTTGAAACACTTCTTTTCTGTAGTCGCCTTTGAAGTTTCTGTTTCCTTAGTTAGAAAAGACATGTATTCATGTTTTAGTGGAGAAACGCATAGGAACTGTGTTTCAATGTGTTAGGCGTATTAGGAGAGTGTTTCTTAGTAGATGCTGTTGCAATACGTATTTTAGTTACTTCTGAGAGTCTTGTGTGTGAGAGAAGCTGGAATCACACTCAGAGTGCATAGTTTGATAAGTGCGCATTGACCGCTATGTTGAAATAGCCATTGATAGTGTGTTTACATCTGTGTTGTGTTTCAGACGTTCCTGCGGTTAGAATTGCATTTGGAACACACATGTTACTTAGTTCTTGAAACACTTCTTTTCTGTAGTCGCCTTTGAAGTTTCTTGTTTCCTTAGTTAGAAAAGACATGTATTCATGTTTTAGTGGAGAAACGCATAGGAACTGTGTTTCAGTGTGTTAGGCGTTAGGCGTTATTTATTAGGTTATTAGGAGAGTGTTTCTTAGTAGATGCTGTTGCAATACGTATTTTAGTTACTTCTGAGAGTCTTGTGTGTGAGAGAAGCTGGAATCACACTCAGAGTGCATAGTTTGATAAGTGCGCATTGACCACTATGTTGAAATAGCCATTGATAGTGTGTTTACATCTGTGTTGTGTTTCAGACGTTCCTGCGGTTAGAATTGCATTTGGAACACACATGTTACTTAGTTCTTGAAACACTTCTTTTCTGTAGTCGCCTTTGAAGTTTCTTGTTTCCTTAGTTAGAAAAGACATGTATTCATGTTTTAGTGGAGAAACGCATAGGAACTGTGTTTCAATGTGTTAGGCGTATTAGGAGAGTGTTTCTTAGTAGATGCTGTTGCAATACGTATTTTAGTTACTTCTGAGAGTCTTGTGTGTGAGAGAAGCTGGAATCACACTCAGAGTGCATAGTTTGATAAGTGCGCATTGACACTATGTTGAAATAGCCATTGATAGTGTGTTTACATCTGTGTTGTGTTTCAGACGTTCCTGCGGTTAGAATTGCATTTGGAACACACATGTTACTTAGTTCTTGAAACACTTCTTTTCTGTAGTCGCCTTTGAAGTTTCTGTTTCCTTAGTTAGAAAAGACATGTATTCATGTTTTAGTGGAGAAACGCATAGGAACTGTGTTTCAATGTGTTAGGCGTATTAGGAGAGTGTTTCTTAGTAGATGCTGTTGCAATACGTATTTTAGTTACTTCTGAGAGTCTTGTGTGTGAGAGAAGCTGGAATCACACTCAGAGTGCATAGTTTGATAAGTGCGCATTGACCGCTATGTTGAAATAGCCATTGATAGTGTGTTTACATCTGGGTTGTGTTTCAGACGTTCCTGCGGTTAGAATTGCATTTGGAACACACATGTTACTTAGTTCTTGAAACACTTCTTTTCTGTAGTCGCCTTTGAAGTTTCAATGTTTCCTTAGTTAGAAAAGACATGTATTCATGTTTTAGTGGAGAAACGCATAGGAACTGTGTTTCAATGTGTTAGGCGTATTAGGAGAGTGTTTCTTAGTAGATGCTGTTGCAATACGTATTTTAGTTACTTCTGAGAGTCTTGTGTGTGAGAGAAGCTGGAATCACACTCAGAGTGCATAGTTTGATAAGTGCGCATTGACCGCTATGTTGAAATAGCCATTGATAGTGTGTTTACATCTGTGTTGTGTTTCAGACGTTCCTGCGGTTAGAATTGCATTTGGAACACACATGTTACTTAGTTCTTGAAACACTTCTTTTCTGTAGTCGCCTTTGAAGTTTCTCTGTTTCCTTAGTTAGAAAAGACATGTATTCATGTTTTAGTGGAGAAACGCATAGGAACTGTGTTTCAATGTGTTAGGCGTATTAGGAGAGTGTTTCTTAGTAGATGCTGTTGCAATACGTATTTTAGTTACTTCTGAGAGTCTTGTGTGTGAGAGAAGCTGGAATCACACTCAGAGTGCATAGTTTGATAAGTGCGCATTGACCACTATGTTGAAATAGCCATTGATAGTGTGTTTACATCTGTGTTGTGTTTCAGACGTTCCTGCGGTTAGAATTGCATTTGGAACACACATGTTACTTAGTTCTTGAAACACTTCTTTTCTGTAGTCGCCTTTGAAGTTTCTTGTTTCCTTAGTTAGAAAAGACATGTATTCATGTTTTAGTGGAGAAACGCATAGGAACTGTGTTTCAATGTGTTAGGCGTATTAGGAGAGTGTTTCTTAGTAGATGCTGTTGCAATACGTATTTTAGTTACTTCTGAGAGTCTTGTGTGTGAGAGAAGCTGGAATCACACTCAGAGTGCATAGTTTGATAAGTGCGCATTGACCACTATGTTGAAATAGCCATTGATAGTGTGTTTACATCTGTGTTGTGTTTCAGACGTTCCTGCGGTTAGAATTGCATTTGGAACACACATGTTACTTAGTTCTTGAAACACTTCTTTTCTGTAGTCGCCTTTAAGGAAGTTTCAATGTTTCCTTAGTTAGAAAAGACATGTATTCATGTTTTAGTGGAGAAACGCATAGGAACTGTGTTTCAATGTGTTAGGCGTATTAGGAGAGTGTTTCTTAGTAGATGCTGTTGCAATACGTATTTTAGTTACTTCTGAGAGTCTTGTGTGTGAGAGAAGCTGGAATCACACTCAGAGTGCATAGTTTGATAAGTGCGCATTGACCACTATGTTGAAATAGCCATTGATAGTGTGTTTACATCTGTGTTGTGTTTCAGACGTTCCTGCGGTTAGAATTGCATTTGGAACACACATGTTACTTAGTTCTTGAAACACTTCTTTTCTGTAGTCGCCTTTGAAGTTTCAATGTTTCCTTAGTTAGAAAAGACATGTATTCATGTTTTAGTGGAGAAACGCATAGGAACTGTGTTTCAATGTGTTAGGCGTATTAGGAGAGTGTTTCTTAGTAGATGCTGTTGCAATACGTATTTTAGTTACTTCTGAGAGTCTTGTGTGTGAGAGAAGCTGGAATCACACTCAGAGTGCATAGTTTGATAAGTGCGCATTGACCACTATGTTGAAATAGCCATTGATAGTGTGTTTACATCTGTGTTGTGTTTCAGACGGTTAGAATTGCATTTGGAACACACATGTTCCTGCGTGTTAGTTAATTGCTTAGTTATTTGGTATTTTAGGGTTACACACAGGCGCATTGTTACTTAGTTTTAGACGTTCCTGCGGTTGAAACACTTCTTAGGGTTGAAACACTTCTTTTTCTGTAGTCGCCTTTGAAGTTTCCTTGTTTCCTTAGTTAGAAAAGACATGTATTCATGTTTTAGTGGAGAAACGCATAGGAACTGTGTTTCATGTGTTAGGCGTATTAGGAGAGTGTTTCTTAGTAGATGCTGTTGCAATACGTATTTTAGTTACTTCTGAGAGTCTTGTGTGTGAGAGAAGCTGGAATCACACTCAGAGTGCATAGTTTGATAAGTGCGCATTGACCACTATGTTGAAATAGCCATTGATAGTGTGTTTACATCTGTGTTGTGTTTCAGACGTTCCTGCGGTTAGAATTGCATTTGGAACACACATGTTACTTAGTTCTTGAAACACTTCTTTTCTGTAGTCGCCTTTGAAGTTTCTTGTTTCCTTAGTTAGAAAAGACATGTATTCATGTTTTAGTGGAGAAACGCATAGGAACTGTGTTTCAATGTGTTAGGCGTATTAGGAGAGTGTTTCTTAGTAGATGCTGTTGCAATACGTATTTTAGTTACTTCTGAGAGTCTTGTGTGTGAGAGAAGCTGGAATCACACTCAGAGTGCATAGTTTGATAAGTGCGCATTGACCACTATGTTGAAATAGCCATTGATAGTGTGTTTACATCTGTGTTGTGTTTCAGACGTTCCTGCGGTTAGAATTGCATTTGGAACACACATGTTACTTAGTTCTTGAAACACTTCTTTTCTGTAGTCGCCTTTGAAGTTTCAATGTTTCCTTAGTTAGAAAAGACATGTATTCATGTTTTAGTGGAGAAACGCATAGGAACTGTGTTTCAATGTGTTAGGCGTATTAGGAGAGTGTTTCTTAGTAGATGCTGTTGCAATACGTATTTTAGTTACTTCTGAGAGTCTTGTGTGTGAGAGAAGCTGGAATCACACTCAGAGTGCATAGTTTGATAAGTGCGCATTGACCACTATGTTGAAATAGCCATTGATAGTGTGTTTACATCTGTGTTGTGTTTCAGACGTTCCTGCGGTTAGAATTGCATTTGGAACACACATGTTACTTAGTTCTTGAAACACTTCTTTTCTGTAGTCGCCTTTGAAGTTTCAATGTTTCCTTAGTTAGAAAAGACATGTATTCATGTTTTAGTGGAGAAACGCATAGGAACTGTGTTTCAATGTGTTAGGCGTATTAGGAGAGTGTTTTTAGTAGATGCTGTTGCAATACGTATTTTAGTTACTTCTGAGAGTCTTGTGTGTGAGAGAAGCTGGAATCACACTCAGAGTGCATAGTTTGATAAGTGCGCATTGACCACTATGTTGAAATAGCCATTGATAGTGTGTTTACATCTGTGTTGTGTTTCAGACGTTCCTGCGGTTAGAATTGCATTTGGAACACACATGTTACTTAGTTCTTGAAACACTTCTTTTCTGTAGTCGCCTTTGAAGTTTCTGTTTCCTTAGTTAGAAAAGACATGTATTCATGTTTTAGTGGAGAAACGCATAGGAACTGTGTTTCAATGTGTTAGGCGTATTAGGAGAGTGTTTCTTTATTGGTAGATGCTGTTGCAATACGTATTTTAGTTACTTCTGAGAGTCTTGTGTGTGAGAGAAGCTGGAATCACACTCAGAGTGCATAGTTTGATAAGTGCGCATTGACCACTATGTTGAAATAGCCATTGATAGTGTGTTTACATCTGTGTTGTGTTTCAGACGTTCCTGCGGTTAGAATTGCATTTGGAACACACATGTTACTTAGTTCTTGAAACACTTCTTTTCTGTAGTCGCCTTTGAAGTTTCAATGTTTCCTTAGTTAGAAAAGACATGTATTCATGTTTTAGTGGAGAAACGCATAGGAACTGTGTTTCAATGTGTTAGGCGTATTAGGAGAGTGTTTCTTAGTAGATGCTGTTGCAATACGTATTTTAGTTACTTCTGAGAGTCTTGTGTGTGAGAGAAGCTGGAATCACACTCAGAGTGCATAGTTTGATAAGTGCGCATTGACCACTATGTTGAAATAGCCATTGATAGTGTGTTTACATCTGTGTTGTGTTTCAGACGTTCCTGCGGTTAGAATTGCATTTGGAACACACATGTTACTTAGTTCTTGAAACACTTCTTTTCTGTAGTCGCCTTTGAAGTTTCTGTTTCCTTAGTTAGAAAAGACATGTATTCATGTTTTAGTGGAGAAACGCATAGGAACTGTGTTTCAATGTGTTAGGCGTATTAGGAGAGTGTTTCTTAGTAGATGCTGTTGCAATACGTATTTTAGTTACTTCTGAGAGTCTTGTGTGTGAGAGAAGCTGGAATCACACTCAGAGTGCATAGTTTGATAAGTGCGCATTGACCACTATGTTGAAATACCCATTGATAGTGTGTTTACATCTGTGTTGTGTTTCAGACGTTCCTGCGGTTAGAATTGCATTTGGAACACACATGTTACTTAGTTCTTGAAACACTTCTTTTCTGTAGTCGCCTTTGAAGTTCTCTGTTTCCTTAGTTAGAAAAGACATGTATTCATGTTTTAGTGGAGAAACGCATAGGAACTGTGTTTCAATGTGTTAGGCGTATTAGGAGAGTGTTTCTTAGTAGATGCTGTTGCAATACGTATTTTAGTTACTTCTGAGAGTCTTGTGTGTGAGAGAAGCTGGAATCACACTCAGAGTGCATAGTTTGATAAGTGCGCATTGACCACTATGTTGAAATACCCATTGATAGTGTGTTTACATCTGTGTTGTGTTTCAGACGTTCCTGCGGTTAGAATTGCATTTGGAACACACATGTTACTTAGTTCTTGAAACACTTCTTTTCTGTAGTCGCCTTTGTAGTTTCTCTGTTTCCTTAGTTAGAAAAGACATGTATTCATGTTTTAGTGGAGAAACGCATAGGAACTGTGTTTCAATGTGTTAGGCGTATTAGGAGAGTGTTTCTTAGTAGATGCTGTTGCAATACGTATTTTAGTTACTTCTGAGAGTCTTGTGTGTGAGAGAAGCTGGAATCACACTCAGAGTGCATAGTTTGATAAGTGCGCATTGACCACTATGTTGAAATACCCATTGATAGTGTGTTTACATCTGTGTTGTGTTTCAGACGTTCCTGCGGTTAGAATTGCATTTGGAACACACATGTTACTTAGTTCTTGAAACACTTCTTTTCTGTAGTCGCCTTTGAAGTTTCTCTGTTTCCTTAGTTAGAAAAGACATGTATTCATGTTTTAGTGGAGAAACGCATAGGAACTGTGTTTCAATGTGTTAGGCGTATTAGGAGAGTGTTTCTTAGTAGATGCTGTTGCAATACGTATTTTAGTTACTTCTGAGAGTCTTGTGTGTGAGAGAAGCTGGAATCACACTCAGAGTGCATAGTTTGATAAGTGCGCATCGAACACTATGTTGAAATACCCATTGATAGTGTGTTTACATCTGTGTTGTGTTTCAGACGTTCCTACGGTTAGGGTTACGGTTAGGGTTAAGGTTAGGTTTAGGTTTAGGGTTAGTGTTAGGATTTGGGTTAGGGTTTTAGGGTTAGAGTTAGGGTTAGGGTTAGGGTTATGGATAGGGTTAGGGTTAGTGTTAGGGTTTTACGGTTAGGGTTAGGGTTAGGGGTTAGGGTTAGGGGTTAGGGTTAGTGTTAGGGTTAGTGTTTGGGTTAGGATTACGTTTAGGGTTAGGGGTTAGTGTTAGGGTTAGGGTTGGGTTAGGGTTAGGGTTAGTGTTAGGGTTAGGGTGAGGGTTAGGGTTAGGGTTAGTTACTTTTGAGAGTCTTGTGTGTGAGAGAAGCTGGAATCACACTAAGAGTGCATAGTTTGATAAGTGCGCATTGACCACTATGTTGAAATACCCATCGATAGTGTGTTTACATCTGTGTTGTGTTTCAGACGTTCCTACGGTTAGAATTGCATTTGGAACACACATGTTACTTAGTTCTTGAAACACTTCTTTTCTGTAGTCGCCTTTGAAGTTTCTCTGTTTCCTTAGTTAGAAAAGACATGTATTTATCTTTTAGTGGAGAAACGCATAGGAACTGTGTTTCAATGTGTTAGGCATTTTAGGAGAATGTTTCTTAGTAGATGCTGTTGCAATACGTATTTTAGTTACTTCTGAGAGTCTTGTGTGTGAGAGAAGCTGGAATCACACTCAGAGTGCATAGTTTGATAAGTGCGCATTGACTAGAATGTTGAAATACCCATTGATAGTGTGTTTACACCTGTGTTGTGTTTCAGATGTTCCTACGGTTAGAATTGCATTTGGAACTCACATGTTACTTAGTTCTTGAAACACTTCTTTTCTGTAGTCGCCTTTGAAGGTTCTCTGTTTCCTTAGTTAGAAAAGACATGTATTCAAGTTTTAGTGGAGAAACGCATAGTAACTGTGTTTCAATGTGTTAGGCGTATTAGGAGAGTGTTTCTTAGTAGATGCTGTTGCAATATGTATTTTAGTTACTTCTGAGAGTCTTGTGTGTGAGAGAAGCTGGAATCACACTCAGAGTGCATAGTGTGATAAGTGCGCATTGACCACTATGTTGAAATACCCATTGATAGTGTGTTTACATCTTTGTAACCGACAACGGATTCTTTCATACCCAAAATACTGTATTTCATGCAATGATACTACAAGCAAATCTTGAGATTATAATCGCACAAAACATACTTTATTTCGAAGTAAGATAATAAATGTTTGTATAACTGGTCATAAATTGTCACTTGGAGATTTTTGAGAGCATATATATGATTACCCTTTTCTAAAGGAGAAATGCTAAGAAATTGCAAATTGTTCCTTCAAATACATCCAAGTATCTTTCCCCTACCCTTGGATGTCAGCAAACTTTAACCCGACAAATGGGAAATTACCTGAAGTGGTTAACACTCAAGGGCAGAATTAAAGCACACGTGTATCCATGGCTTCAGTTCACAAAGATTGCCCCACACCTTGACATCCCAGGACAAATGCATCACCAAGAAACAGCACAGACTGAAAAGCAGAGCAACAGAGAGAAGGGCAAAGAAAACTTCAGTCATGAGACAAGTTCATCAGAGGAAACACAGGAACTGACTGTGAGTTCTTAAGGCAGGCCCGGGATACCAGCAGCCAGACAACACACACATACACCTGACCAGTGGGCTTCAATACAGTCACTTCTGACTTGAGACATGCTTCCCTATGGCTACATACGTATACGCAGCTTCTACAATCCATAGTTCTAAATGTAAACATCCTTTTCCAAAATGGCTCATTTTTGTCCCTTTTCAGGTATTCATAATTTCAAAGTTCTAAGTTAAATTTTCAACTTAATGAAAAAAGGACTTATAAACTGTGTCAGTAATTTTCAAGTTCATTATGTCATAATCCCTAACAACTGTCTCAGATACTTTGAAAAATTTAGGATGAACAAATGTAAGACATACCATGCTAGCAAACTGCATTGCACCCACAGTCAATTTCATACTACAGGAAGTAAGGACAAGTGCAGAGGTGTGACTTCATCTCAATAATATATACTTCTTTCAAAGTACTCCCTTTGTGGAAATTCAATAAATGCACTTTATTTTATGGTAGTAACTGAAAGGTTAGTAAGATGCAGCTTGTAGTACCTGTGCTAGAGTGATTGTCAGTGGAATCAAGACTGATTAGGTCTCTGGCGAAGACCATGTGCTCCCCACTGTTGGCGTCATTAGAACTGTCCACACTACCATGGCTCACTGTGTCCCCGTTGCTTCTACCTGCAGCATGGTGAGGAGCTGAAGACAAGGACAATGTGTTCAACAACCATGTACTGACAGTTCTGACTAAACATCAATGACCTCAGGTTAATTTATAATTACACAATGTGTAGAGTTCTGTGAAAAAAAATCACAAAGAAATCTATCTTTAGTTGTAAATTAAAATATCAAACAGAATTAAACCCTCTACTTCATATAATTAAAATTTCATTTCTATAAGCCTACAGTTAAAAATGTCCTTCCTTCACATGTGTTACCTGGTACTGAGAAGACCTGTGGTTTTTGCCCAGTCTTTTAAAGTGGCTGCCTAAACAGGGCCAAACCATGTACCACATTCCATACTTTCGTCCATAAGAAAACACCACTGCGAGTACTGCTGGGCCATGGGCTTTCCAAAACCACCTAAAGGTGAAAAAGAAGTTCAATAAAAAAGTTATTTAGGGCCAGGGAGATGCCTTGGTGGGTAAAAGAACTCTGTACATGCCTGGATACAGTTGTCTTCTGATCACCACAGAAATAAAATTAAAAAGATAATTAAAATAAAACAACTAAAAAACAAGCAAATAAACAAACAGCGGGCAGTGGTGGCACACGCCTTTAATCCCAGCACTCGAGAGGCAGAGGCAGGCGGATCTCTGTGAGTTCAAGGCCAGCCTGGTCTACAGAGTGAGTTCCAGGACAGCCAGAGTTACAACAGAGAAACCCTGTCTCAAAAAACAAAAACAAAAACAAAAAAGAAAAAAAAACACAAAAAAAAGAAAAACCAAAAAATAAAATAAAATAAAACAAAGCAATTTAAGTTAAAAAAAAAAAAGACACATTAGCAAATATGTGGAGAGGAGAAAAGAGAACTTTACACCATTGGTGGGAGTATAAATTAGTAAACGCATAGTGGAAAACAATATGAAAGTTCCTCAAAATCTAAAAATTCTGAATACAGATCCCAGTAGCGACACTGGTATTTCATACACAGCTGCACCCTCAGATTCACTGCGGCACTACTCCCAACAGTCCAGAAATGGAAAAGGCCAGGAACGGATAAAGCGGATGCTGCACACACACACAACAAAACGCTAAGGTTAAAAGTAAAAATAAAAAAACAAAACCTTGTTACAATAACCTGGGGAACCCTGAGGACACTGGTAGGGGAAGAGGTGGGTCATGTGATCTTGCCTTCCATACAGAGTCTTAGCGGTGAACTCAGAAGCAGTGATGCACACAGGGCAGGGCACGGGGTGGCACTCATGGGTTGGGGAATGGGGGTCAGGAAAGAGATGCTACTCTATGGTCAGACAGGAGAATAAATCTAGAAAATCTAATTGTTCAACAAGGCGACTACAGTTAATAACAATGAATTTATTTTGAAAATTGGTAAGAGTAGATTTTAAGTGTTCTCACCACAAAAATTAGTAAATGCGGTAACAGAATGTTAATTAGCTTGACAGAACCATTTCAAAATATATACATATTTCAAGATGTTTCACATAATTTATAGAATTTCTGTAAATGAAGATGGGAGAATAGCCTTCTGAGGTTAATAAATAATATATTTTTTAAAAAATATACTGCCTGCTAACATTAATCCAACTTACCTTGTTATAATAGCCATAAGTAATAGCATTTGTTCTTATTCTAGCAGTTTTCATTTAGAATAAGACTCTCACTGCTAACACAGGATGAATCCAAAGTCCGCAAAGCTGCATTACTACTCGATAGCACATCTGACAAGAGGAACAACAAAGCATTAGTCCATCATAGCATAGGAGCCTGTGACTCACAGAACTGTAAAAGACTCTACTCAACCAGGTGGTTATGTGGGAGGCAGAGGCAGGAGCATCAGGAGTTCAAGGCCATTCTCCCATAAAGGTGACTTCCAGGCTAGCACAGATTACAAAATATCCTTGTCTCAGAAAATAAAGAAATGAATGAATGAATGAATGAATGAAAGTTAATAAATAAAAAACAAACAAACAGGCAGAATGCAACATTAGCAAACCCTACTCAGCCTAGTAGATAATAATCAACAGTATTACCTCTATCATGCACATGTCTCATCTGTTTGAGAGAATGAATCTATTATTAAAAAATGACTACTATTCTCCACAATGTGAAAAATAATTCATTTCTAAAATCAAATATGGTTAAAATACCTTTTGCCCCAATCAGCATGCTCTACATTCTGCGCTAAAGGAACAGTCCCTTCAGGATGCCTATTTAATAGGATCTGTAAACTTAAGTAGGAATGACAGAGGGAGGAACTTGAGTAACAGAGCTCTCAGCCAACTTGTGTAAGACCCTAGGTTCAGTATGCACACACTCACACACACACACACACACACACACACACACACACACAGGAAAGGAAAGAAGGCAGGGAGAAAATTAAACAGCAATTTTTAAAAAAAAAATTTTAAACTCTAATCTGGTCTGAGTGTCATTTGTAACTTATAACACCAAAGGCATAGTGTCTCACACCTTTAATCCCAGAGGCTGGAGGCAGGGACAGTGGCAGGCAGGTCTCTTAGTTCAAGACTAGCTTGGTCTGCATAATGAGATCCAGGCCAACCAGAAACACTATCTTTAATAATGATAACAATAATAATGATGACCATGATGATGAAAAAAAATTCAAAAGCGGAGAGAAGTGGAGAGAAAAGCTAAGTGCCTCAGTTTACCCAAGTCCCAGCTGGATGATAAAAACACCTCTTAAGGTGGATCTGAGGCTTGAAAGAGAATGCACAATGACATTTCATTTACTGAATGCTGGCTGAAAACAAGAAAACTGTCTACCAACTGACTTAACCCTAAGTCAGCCTTATGAAGCAGTCCTATCATTACCTATAGCAGTAGTTTTCAAGGGGCAATGACTATCATAACCTATGAAGGGAAAGAGGATATTACTGGCCTCTAGTGGATAGGAGCCAGCAATGCTGCTAAATATCCTACTAAGTGCAAGACAGACAGACACACACCACACACACACACACACACACACACACACTTTTGCGTACCAACAGTGCCAACGTTGAAAAATGAGAAGTTACCTTCTGAAAGACAGTTTATATGATTTACCTACTTAGAACAACACACCAAGAACCACTTACATGTCTTTTACTTCTGTTCCTTAACAAAGTTATATTAAGAACAAGTGAAATCACTGTTCAATTCTGTGTAAACAAATAATGTGACCTAAGTAAGGATATCCGTGCTTCACTCCAAAGTGAGTTGTTTTTTTTGTTTTTGAGACAGCATATTACAAAGTAACGCAGGCTGGTCTTAAAAATGTGATCTTCTTGCCTCAGCCTCACAGGTACTGAGATACGTGCACCACCACTCCCAGGCAAGGCAGTAATTTTGTTGTTGTTTTGGACTTTTATAATTAATTTTTTTTTCTTAAGCAGAGTTTCACTATGTAGCTTTGGCACCACCATCACCCAGCAACAGTACCCTTTAATAAATATTTTGAACAAACACTTGCACCATGAAAAAGAATGATAGTTTTACTATAACTGCTTCATGAAAATGATTGAAAGAGCTTTAAAAGTACGAAGAACTGAACTAATTTTCCTACCTTCTTTTTGTTGCTGTTATTTATTTATTTAGGTTTTTTTTCAAGAAAGGATTTCTCTGTTGTAACTCTGGCTGTCCTGGAACTGACTCTGTAGACCAGGCTGGCCTAGATCGAACTCACAGCGAGTCTCCTGCCTCTGCCTCCCAAGTGCTGGAATTAAAGTCGTTCACCACCATCACCAGCTTTTCTTTTTAAAGACAGAGTGTTGCTCTGTAGCCCAGGGTATGCTAGCCTGAAATTTAAGGCAATCTCCTGCCTCGGTCTCCAGTTGTGCTAGGATTATAATCACGAGTCACTGTGACTCGTAAGACCCAAAAGCTTAAAATTACAAAACAACATGCATCAGCATGGCCTAGAGATATAACTCACCTGCCAAGCACAAGCAAGGCCCTGATTCATCCACTGCACTGTGGAAAAAAAAAGATAACAGTATCTCAGTGCCTTGTGCTTTCCTTATCTAGTGGATCCTCGTATGTCTTTCTCATCTGAATAAGTACATCATATGCCTGCTGGAGCTCTCTGACCTTAGTGTGAGAACCTCTAACATAGGCTGTGAGACAGATAAACCACACACTGTAACAATGACTGAACAGACACTTGGCCCATTGTGGTGGATTAGTATAACATCTCTTTGCCAACTTATGAGCTGTTTTTATCTCCTATAAAGAGAATAAATAAAATATCATTGTAGTCATTAAAATCCATGTGAATGAAGAAGAGAAAAAGAAAAGGTAAGCTTTGTAAACTTAGACTTTAAAAATTAAGCATTTTATAGTCTTACCTGTGTGCCACATGGTTCCATGAACTTTGATTTCTAGCCCAGCTTCTTAAACTGTGAAGCATAACCCCAAATGGAGTTGTGTAAGTGAATATGAGATCCAAGAAGATTACAGCAATGGTAAAAAGTCTGAGTACACTGTGGCCAAAGGTAACTCAAAGTCAGACATGTAAAGATTCCAAGGTGTTTCTGAGTGCTCACTCTGCTCCATCATGTCTGCATTGAACACGTATTGCCACATCACAAACGCTGACAGACACTGCCTGAAATGCCCATACTCTTATTCGGTACAACCAAATGTCCGGAATCCAGTGTTTTCACAACACGTGTAGTTCTTTGCTCTTCATAATGGCCTAATTGTAGAAAAAACTATTTCCCTATCACTACCCCTCAGTATGTAATATCAAGGAAGGGTTTGGTATACCAGCTCGTGCTTGTGTGACTGCATGTGGAATGAGGATGAGGCCACTAACCCTCAGGTGTCAGTCCTCATGTATTAGTCACCCTGCTTTTTCGTTTGTTTCGTTTCTTTGGTAGGCTCTCCCACTGATGTGGGCCTCTCTGATTAGACAAGACTGGGTACCCACAAGCCCTGGGGACCCTCTTGTCTCTGTGATGACAGTGAGCACTACCTCATTTGGTTCTTGTATGTGGACTCTGAGGCCAGAACTCAGGTCCTCATGCTTGTGCATTGAGCACTAGCCAACTGAGTTACATGGTGCTTTGGTTTTGGACTGTATTACATTAGAATGCTGTCTTGTATGGGCTGCTCACTTGAATTTTATTTTTAAAAAGTCATTCAACGATTAGGACAGAATTTCCAATAACTTCTAGGCTGGTCCTAAACATACTTTTGTTATTTTGTACTATACGCTTACGCAAAATGGCACTGTCAGCACTAAAGTATAAAAGTATAAAGTACCGATCAACTCTGAAAAACATTGAATATGCTATATATCCTGCAATATCAAAGATTCAGTCAAGGTTTAATTCTTCATGTAAAAACAAGATCATCTCATTAGTATGCAAATTCGTTCTGATTGTTGATGTCAAGTAATTACATATTACACACATAAATATAACACACGCACACACAAGAATTACTTTAGAATTTTTTTTATGATACTTAGGATCATGTAACAATTTCTTAGGTGAAAAGCAGTCATAAGTGAAAATAGTTTAAGAAACCTTGGTTTACAGTGATATTTTACACTATTCTGCAACTATCTGTTGGCAACTGTTGGATTCTAAAGGACTAGACATTCCTTAAGAGCAAACGCTATCCATCTTTAACGTTTGATCTTCCTGCCTCTACCTCCCAAATGCTGGGATTATAGGCATGCACCTTGGTGTCTGGCTCTCTTAATTATTTTTTAGCACACATGCGAGAGAGAGAGAGAGAGCAAGAGAGAGAAAGAGAGAGAGAGAGACACAGAGAGAGAGAGAGAGACAGAGAAAGAGACAGTCAGAGAGAGAGTGTGTGTGTAAAATGGGTGCATGTATGTACATGGCCCATGGCTCATGTGCAGGGGTCAGAGAACAGCCTATGGAACCATTCGTTCCTTCCACCTTTAGATGTGCTCTGGGTGTGATCTCAGGTCACCAGGCTTGCACAGCAGAGGCTTCCTTTCACCAGCCCTCCTCTAGTCTTTAGAAGCAATATTTTTCTCATTCTTCTCTCTACCAACAATAAAGATGCCCTAGGTTATGCCTGCCAAGATTTGCACCTAATTCTCCCTCCTTAATTTATTATCTATATTGATTCTCTTGCTTAGTAGGTTTTTAAAAAATAACTGGTCTAAAGCTAGACATTGTGGTTTAAAAACGTAACCCTAGTACTCAGAAGGCCAAGGCAGAAGAATTGCCAGAATTTCAGTTCATGCTGAAGAACAGTGTATAAAAGAAGCGATGCTAATGCAGCTCAGCATAGTTCATTCTTTTATCCCTAATTCAGATCTCCAGTAAGGTAAAATGTCTAGGCTGTCCTGTGTTAACTCTCTGATGTAGTACTGGCTACACTGTATGTAAGGCACAAAGGAAATACAAACCAAAGCTACAGTATCACAAATATGAGGTATCACTTCATATTCACCAGGTGGTGAATTTTAAAATTTTAAAAAGTAATTTTTAAAAAGCAAATCACAAGAACTGAGAAGGCTATTGTAAAATCAGAATCCTTGAACAATGTTATTGGAAATGTAAAATGGCACAGTCATTCTGGAAAAAAAGCTTAATATTTCCTCAAAAGATTAAATAGAGAATTACTACACAATAAATACAGCAGCTCTTCCTAGATATGAAACATAAAATCCACTTGGCAACCACACACAAAACAGCAACGTCAACTGCTATGGGCATGCAATGGAGTATCATCAGTCAAAATGAAGCACTATGCGTGCTGAAGGATGGACAGACCTTGGAAAGGTTATACAACGTCAGTGCTTCTCAGCTGTTCTGATTGTGCGACCCTTTAACTGTTGACTTGTGTTGTGGTGACCCCCAACCATAGAATTATGTTTGCTACTGTTATGAATCATAATATAAATATCTGATATACAGACATATCACACCGGTAGAGACAGAAAATTTATTAGTTGTTGCAGAGGGTAGTGGGTAAAAGGGTGTGGGGGCTTGTGGTTAAAAGATGTGAGCTTTTCTTGTGGAGTTATTTGTATCTCTTAAACTAATGGAGGTGGTGGTTGCACAACCCTGAAAATACATTACAAGTCCTGGAGTGGGAGAGAGGCTACTGAATTATACATACTTTAAGTGGATAAACTGTGTGGTAGATGAGTTCTATCATAATAAAGTTATATATATGTTGGTCTCAAACTCAGAGATCTGCCTGCCTCTGCCTCTGCCTCTGCCTCCAGAGTGCATATACCACCACCATTTGGCTAAGTTATATACTTTTTATTTTATTTCTTTTAAGTTTTCAGACAGGGTCTCACTATGTAGTGCTGCCTTGCCTGGAACTCACTCTATAGACCAGGCTGAACTCAAACTCTTAGTAATTCTCCTGTCTTTGCTCCTGAGTGCTGGGATCAAAAGTGTGTGCCACCATGTCCAACAAAGTTATAGTTTTCTCAAGGTATGTTTGTCTAAGACTTCTCTGAAATGTAAATGAATGTTTAAACTTTAGTTTCAGTATCAAGTAGGGTACACGAAATGCAGTTAAAGTCAAGCAACCATACAGGGCCTTCAAATGGCTGCCGAGGCTTCCATGATACAAGCTGCGTGCCACATGCACATTTTACATTTTCAATGATAAAGTGTATCTGACCTGTTTGGTCCTTTTAGCCACGAGAGCAGGGCTGTTTGTGATGCTGCTCCCCGGAGGATGTCTGCTGAAGCACAGTTTCGGCTCCTGTGGGCTATCAAAGAGCTGAAGATCCAGTCTCAGAAAGCGCGTGTAACTAAATAAAAGCAAAAGATAGAACTGCCTATTTAAAATCCATAAAATTCTTTAATCACTCAGTATTTAGGTAAATATTCTAAACCTCAAATATTATCCAATAATATTCCTTAAAACTCTTTACAGTTTGTTTCAAAGTACGAGAAAATACAGCTAGAAGCTACAGGATGTTCTATCTAGAAACTCTAGAAGCTCTAGAAATACCTATCTATTTGTTATTTTCAACCAGTTTCTTAAAAAAAATCCCTGACATCTTACTTAAAAAGAGTTCATAACTCTTTCAATAAAATCCATACGTCCAAGGATGATTGTATTTAAAAATCAGTATAATTTATAATCAAGTTTTTCTTTTAAGTTTAGTTTATACCAGTATTTAAAAGAAAAAAATAGTCTTTTATTTTAAAGATTCATCAGTTTTAACCAGTTCTTTATACTGCTGAGTATTTTTTAGTTACTTCAGAATATTGTCAATTGACTGTCTTTGTATGCATCTCCTTGTAAACACTTTCAATTTCTTAGAATGAATAGAAGCTACAGTGTTTCTCAGGAAAACTCAACTTCCTAACACACGCAACACAGCACAGTGCAGTCCTGCCGCTCCTGTTAACAGTCTGGTGTGCATTTCTTTGAATGCTAGAAAAACCGAGTGTTTTTCATAAGACTGACTCTCCTTGGAAACTTGTCTACTGACTGTCTTTGGGAAATTTTCCTCTCAGAAAGACTGCCTTTCCCTACTTGATTGTAAGTTAATGGGTCAATACCAAAAGCCTCAAACACACATATTTAAGTCAAAGTAAAATGAATCCCACAGCATGAAATCAATCTTATTGATTAATTATCAAATTAATCAAATGCTTAAGACACTTAAGTGCAGGTATAGCTTCAGTCTCATTTAGCCCTGCTGAGATTATAGTCTTTTCACAAAGGTTCTTGACTTTTTCTTAGAAAATTACTGTAGAAATATAGCCTTTAAAAATAATATGTATGTATATGGCCAGATGGTGGCTCTCACTTTTAATCCCAGCACTTGAGAGGCAGAGGCAGGTGGATCTCTGTGAGTTCAAGGTCAGCCTGGTCTACAGCCAGAGGCACAACAGAGAAACCCTATCTCAGAAAAACAAAAACATATATGTCTGCAAAGATACAAAGAACTATGAACCAATTCACAGGAAACAGGTAAGTTACAATAATTACATACAATGTGGTCATTAAAATCACAGAGTATGAAAATTTCAAGCATGCAAAAATGTTCAGACAATTAAAGGCAAACACAAGTTATAAAAAAATATGTAAGATGAACTCATATATACAATATACACACATACCTAACGTTATTAATAGATTTAGGGTTAGTATTAAAGTTCTGTTAGAGTTCTTGTTTCTTTTTTTTTAAGTTTATTAAACTACGAACACAATGATTATAATAATGAAAACAAATGCATTGCTATCTCTGGACAGATTCATGTCCAAATCCTATTTGTTAGGCTCTCTTTAGACACAGGACAAACCCCTGGTCCTCTGCTTTCACATTTTCTCCATCTCACTAACTCCAGAGCTTCACAGGATTTAAATTCCTAAAGTTAGCATGAAATCTTGACCAACAAAAACCAAAAAATCCAAACCCCAAACATTTTCTTCAGAAATAAAATTTCTAAAGATTAAAATATGGTGAAACCCTTAGTAAATCGTATTACTGTCTGCTTTCCCTTCCAACAGGGCCTTGTCCTCACACTATAATCCCGTGGCAAACCCACAGGATGTTCGTCTCAGCTCACTGACTCACACTGAGAATTACCTACATAAAGTACTAAGATGTGCAACTCTTCATAACAGAAACAACTAGGATAAACTGGGCACTGTGCCCAAGTCGCACTTAAAAAAGTCATGCTACCTGTATTGAGGTGACAAGTTATTTCCGTCATCGGGAGGCAGGTGGCATTATAAGTACAGTGTGCTCACTTTTCTGTGAATCATCTAGCTCTATCAATTTGGTATCTTCTGCTGACTCCAAATCAACCTGGAAATAAGTATGTTCTCCAATTAATGTGCATACAAGCAATATCTAATTCTGAAACTCAACATTTCAACATAAGATAAAAATCATACTTTGTCTTCTCTACACCTTTATCTGGAAACAACTAGAATAGAAAAAGAGAAATTCTCAGTGAAAGCATGTAATAAATTCAATAGTTTAAAAAAATTTTAAATCCTGATTTTAAAAAATAGAAACTTAGGAGTGGAAAAATGGTTCAGCGGTTAAGAGCACTTGCTGTACAAACAAGCATAAAGACCTGAGTTCCGATCTCAGCACCTACACAGAAAGCAGGGCAGCTGCAGATGCCTGTAACCCAGTGCAGCTGGGGAGGGGACTGCAGAGGCAGAAGATTGCTGAAGCTTGCTGGCAACCAGTGCAGCGCTGGGCTTAGTGAGAGACCCTACCTTAAAGGAACATGACAAAGTGGCACAGCAGGACACCCAAAATCCTCCTCTGGCCTCTGCACAGACACACCACCACACATGTGTGTGTAAACCTCACACACACACAAACATTTTTTTTCAATACCAGGCATACACACAAACATTTCTCAGTTTAGTTTTTGGTCCTATATGCTTACAGCATATTTGTCTTGTGGCTTGTGAGACAGAGATTGTTTTTGTTAGTTTTCTTCCTTTCCCTGCCTTCCTTCCTTTCACTCTTTGAGACAGGTCTTACTGTGTAGCCACAGCTAGCCTAGAACTTGCTGTGTAGTCTAAGCAGGCCCCAAACTTCCCATGTTCCTGTCTTTACCTCTCAAGCAGGGCGATTACAGGCATGTGTCATCATAATTGATTTTGATTAGCTATTTCATAAATAAATCTTATTCAAACATAGTTTCTAGGTATATGAATCACTGAAGGTATATAAAAATTAAAACATAATACTCAACCATTTGTGGATGTAATCTCAAATCTTATATATGATTTGTGTAAACAAGTGGCTCCTTGATCTATTTAGAAAAATTGTGAAACCTATCAAAAATTAGAAAGACAAGTGTACTTAATTCCTCACTGTTAAAAGTCAAGGGCTAGGCATAGGGGTACATGTTATAATCTCCCCAGTATCTGGAGGCAGAGGTACAATTCCAAGTTCTAAGCCAGCTTAGTCTTACTCTACACAGGAAATTCCAGGCCAGCCTGGGTAACACAGCAAGGCCCTATCAAAAGAAAAAGCAAGTGGTGTGGGGTTGGAGAAGAGGTGACACATGCCTGAAATTACAGCACTTGGAAGGTGGAGGCAGAAGGAGAGAGAAGGAGTTCAAGTCATCCTTAGTTATGTAGCAAGTTCAAAGCCAGTCTGTATTACATGAGACTCTGGCTCAAAGGAAACCTTGAACAATAACAAAAAAAGCCTTAAAGATACAGGCAAAGTATTCTGAAAGACATTATAGCAAAAAGATATAATGCACCACTACCCATAAATCCAT
Source organism: Cricetomys ansorgei (assembly GCA_026225945.1). Lineage (NCBI taxonomy): Eukaryota > Metazoa > Chordata > Mammalia > Rodentia > Nesomyidae > Cricetomys > Cricetomys ansorgei. Next base: position 29,472 of record JAMJFZ010001017.1, read on the forward strand.
AGCTTTTTAGTAAAGCTAATTGTATGCCATTCATTAAAAAAAAAGTAAGACTTAGACAGGAAAGGATAGATTCTAGACACTTAACAGGCTCAGAGAGAAAAGTGAATCAAGTACAGAGGGAAGTAGATACCACAGAGGAAATAGCTGTCACCGTCTCTCTCCCTCTCTCCCCCTCTCCCCCCCTCTCTCTCACACACACACACACACAACCTGTCTTCATATAATTCAAAATTTACCTTCTCAATGCAGCCATCAAAAATGCCAATCCAATATCTTTATCACTTACAAAGCTGCACTCTTCAATGAAACGAATAAAGATCTGTGTTTTGGATAAGAGTATAGAATTTAGTATAGGCACGATCCTGACTTTCTAAAAGTCCTAAAGAAAACAGAATTATAACAAATTTTAAAGAGGAACGAATGTCATATCAAACATTTCATATCAAACACTTATTTATATTATATTCCCTTAATACAAACCCACATTTATCAGAATTTCTAATAATCACATAAAACTCTTTGTCTGATTCAACCATGAAAACCCCTGATACTGGCTCTTTTCACTGAACTATGAATTATCTAAGGAACCTAAGCTGATGCCCTCAGACAGAAACTCTTCTCTGGCTGGGCCAGCACACCTTTAATCCTGGCACTCGGAAAGCAGAGGCAGGCAGATCTCTGAGTTCTGAGCTCAGGACTAGCCTGGTCTACAGACCAAGTTCCTGGACAGCCAGGGCTACATAGAAAGACCCTGTCTCAAAAAACTGAAAACAGAAAAAAAATCTTCTAGACTCTACAACTCTTAAGCCAATGGCTAATATTTAATGGGTCAAGTTTCTTCCTCTATCAGACCATCACATATTTTATCAGACAAGGTAAAAATTTCTGTGCAGTTCAAGTTCAACCACATGGATAGCAGTCCATTGTTTTACTGAGGTCGGCAGCCTCCCCTTCAGTGACTGATGATCGGGTACTTATTCCAGTCTTCTCACTCCCACCCTCATCACTGTTAGCCACTCCTGGGGTCTGGATATGAAGTGTCACATGAAATGTCTCACATTTTGAGGCCTCATCCATAGCTGGTGGCAAACTGAGAGGTGACTGGATCATTCACCCATGGTTTAACCCATTTAGTTCATATTTCATATGATATATCAGTAGGTGACTAGAGGCACTTTTGTCTTAAGAGTTATTTGGAGTGTGTGTGTGTGTGTGTGTGTGTGTGTGTATGTGTGTGTGTATAACCTGTGTGCAGGCATCCTAGGAGGCCAGAAGAAGACACTGGGTCCCTGGAGCTGGAGTTAAATGCAGGGAGCTGTCAAACACGGGTGCTGGGAAACAAATTCGGGTTTTCTACAAGCGCAGTTTGCTCTCTTAACTGCAAAGCCATCTCTCCATTTTTGAGGCAGGGTCTCACTATGCAGCATTGGCTGGCCTAGAGCTTTCTAGATAGATCAGGCTGTCCTTGAACTCACAGATATTTGTCTTCCTGTGCCTCTTGAATACTGGGTTTGAAGGTATGTACCACCAAGCCCATTCAATTTATTCTTAAAGATTGACATTTTAACTATCCCAAATAGACCTCCATAAAACATCTTTTAAAATATGCCTTCTAGGGCACTTTTTCAGGTCTGTCTTTTTTTGATGCCTTAGGGAATTTGGTATTACTCATTCTCAACCCCTTGACTTAGTCACCAACAGATAAGTTATTAAATAAAATAAAAGTAAATTATGGGGGGAAGTGGCGAGAGGGAGGAGAAAGAAAGGAGGGGAGGAAGAAGTAGGGTCATGGGCCATGTTTGGTGCTATGTGCCAACATTTCTGAACTGAAATCATCAATAATCAAGCCTCCAGACCTGTGCTGTTTATTTCAGTAACTATACGTGGTGATATACCACCTTAAAGGTGCTAACAGAACTGTCCTGTAAGCTATAAACACATAATGCATCTCAAAGGCAATATGAAAATAAGGGACATAAGGATATTTCATCAGTAATTAAAATTGTTTGGTTCTACGTTGAAATGAAACTGTTTTGGGTATGTTAGAGAAAATATAGCTTTAACTTTCCTTGGTAGTTAACACTTTGATTGTGGCTACTAGAATTTTAAAACTATATGTGTGGCTCACTCACATGGAATTTCTACTGGGCAAAGTGGCTCTTGAAACAATCAAAGATTTCCAAGAAATAGACAAGATGGGAATGTTAAATACAACACAATGAGGTAGCAGCTCATACACGTTAAGTGTGGGGAATTCTAAAGGTAACAACAGCGACAGGGTAAATGATAGCCTGTTCACATTGTACTTTAAATGAAACGGAGAGGAAGGGAATGGACGGGGTAAATAAAATTGCTCAAGTTAAAAGACAGCCATGTGAAAGTATAGCATATGTGTCTGCATAAAAAGCTAAGGCAAGGCCACTACCCGATTCCCATCCATTCTTCACTTTGTTACGTCTTCCGGAAAAATCTGTTACCAACTTAGCACCCTCATGTAATCAACACTATAATACCTGTAGTACTTTGTTGTCTAATGTCTAGTTCCCTAGAACAAGTGCTGTACTGTTTATATAAAACATCAGATAATGTCACTCTCAGAGACAGACAGGAGAGAATAAGTTAGTCAGTGACCCGCTACTGTCCATAAAAGTCAATATTCTTAGGCTGTTATTTAAGACTACCAGTAACCTGAATATAATCTTAAATTTGATTTTTCCATCTCATCTTTTTTAAAATAATTCATTTTTATTTTATGTTCATGTATGTTTTGCCTGCATGTGTATCTGTTCAAAGGTGTTGAATCCCCTGGACCTGGAGTTACAGACAGCTGTGAGCTGCCATGGTGCTGGGAGTTGAACTCAGGACCTCTGGAAGAACAGCCAGTGCTCCTAACCACTGAGCCATCTCTCCAGCCCCATAATCTTTAACATTTAATTTTTGGGGGGAGAGGGGACAAACATTAAATTAAAAAAATTCATACGCTAAAGTCCTAACGCCTATTACTTCAAATATGAAAACATTTGGAAACAAAGTCTTTAAAATCAATTACAGACTTAAAATGAAGTGACTGGATGGGCCCTGCTCTGATATGATTGGTGTCCCATGAGAGGAAATTTAGAACCAAAGTGGTAAAAATAGCCATATGTAGGCCAAGAAGAGAAGCCTCAGAAGAAACCTTGATCTCAGTCTAGGTTCCAAACTGTCAAAAAATAAACCAGCCTCTGGTACTTTCCTACTGCAGCCCTAGAGGAATCTGAGGGTTCCTGTTTCACCACCAATGGTGCGACATAAATTACCATAAATACTTAAGGCACTTTTACTAGCTGCTCTCCAGACTCCTACTCATTCTGTACTGCTACTACAGAACACCATCATTTCATATTAGATAGGAGGGCCTTAGTCTTCATAAAGTCTTTAGAAATGGCCAAGAAGAAATTCAAACTCAGATGTGACTTTTAATTCCAATGGATTACTACAAAATACTTTCAGTTATTTCTATTTTATAAAGAAATCTTCCAAAATTACCCATTTGAAAGAATGCTTCCAGTTGGGCATGGTGTCATACACCTTTAATCACAGGCAGGTGAATCTCTGTGAGTTCAAGGTCTGCCTGGTCTACTGAGTGAGTTCCAGGACAGTTAGGACTACAAAGAGAAACCCTGTCTCAAAAAATAGAGAGAGACAGGGAGGGAGAGAAAGAGAGAAAGGAAAGGAGGGAGGGAGAGAGAAGGCTTCCTTTTAAATGAGTTCTTAAAACATCAGAATTATTGACTGTATAAAATTCCTTTCCTTGAATATATGTTCTATCTTCATAAGATTAAAGTGCTTCCTGCTTAGTATTCCACAGAGGCAGATTTTATATTGCTTTGCATCCCTATAAACTAGTCAGACTCAGATTCAGTGTGAGAAGACTAAATACATAACTGGCCAGTCAAGCTGAAAGCACGAATTCTAAAGGCAAAGGAAAAATGCAGATCTTAGAGGTTTTTTTTTTTGAAAAAGTAAATGCAAGGTAAAACTCCAGAACAGACTTTTTATATGAATATATATATGAATATTTTATATGAATATTCATGTAAGATGCAAGGCCCAAACAACACAAATGAGTAGCCCAGTAACAGTAAAAATGTGATCACTAAAACAATGTACGTTTCCTTGGGAACAAAGGTACAGTTTTCAAAATGAATAAAAACTAGTGACTTCAGTCTGGAAAATATTTGCTGAGGGATCTTTCAAAGAAACAAACTGCAGAACCGAGGGAAGAAAGACCAGTCTGCGGTGTCTTCAGAGATGACATCATATGGGACTGTGAACATATAAACTACAATGGACTCTACAAATTAAATACCTGCGGTTTTAGATTTTCCAGGAAAAATAATGGGGTATAAAATTTGGAAATTCTCTACTAATAGAGCAATGTTACAAACCATGGACATTCTTACATTTAAATATGAATTTCTAGGAATGTAGCAAATATGTATGAGGTAGCAACACTAAAATGAAACACATTTTCCTTCAATGAAGATAATTGTGATTTCGCTGACACTCACCCTGTCGATCAAACAATGAATCCACAGCTGTAGCTTTATTTGAAGGTGCTTCTGATGTATGATCTATACCCTTTTAAAACAGATGCCATAATTCGCAAAAAAGTCTCTTGAATTTCCATCTCAAGTTGTGTCATGTTGTTTTTGCCAAGAGAAATCTGCTTCAGTTGGAGTTATCTCAATTGCTGAACTTTCCTGAGTTTTTCAGTGAACTGATGAAGGAAGTAAAAACAAAACAAGCATTAATATGTAATATCTGTTTACAAAATGAGTGAACAATGAGAAAATAGTAAAAAAAAAAGACCTACAATTTTTGGGTTTTTTTGTTGAGACAGGGTTTCTCTGTTGTAAACTCTGGCTGTCCTGGAACTCACTCTGTAGACCAAGCGGGCCTCAAACTCACAGAGATCTGCCTGCCTCTGCCTCCCAAGTGCTGGGATTAAAGGTGTGTGCCACTGCCCAGCTTCTTTTTCTTTTTTGAGACAGTCTCACTATACTCTAGCTGGCTAGAGTACCCTAGGCTGGCTCACTCAACATCTTGCTGCCCCAACCTTAACTGCTGAAGTTGCTCAGCAACAGCTGGAACCAGCCAAGATAAACATGAGATCCAATCTCAAAAACCCTAAAAAAAACCCCAAAACCAACGAAACAAACAATCAGGCTAGGCATGTATGTCAGTTAGTAGGGTGTTTACCTAGCTCAGGGTCCAATCCCCAACACTATACAACTGGGCATGTGACTTACACCTCCAACCCTAAAACTGGGAAGTCGAGACAAAAGGATCAGGAATTTGAAGACATCTTTAGTTCTCAGGACAGAGGGTAGCAAGAAGGGCAGAGTACAGAGAAGATGCTAAAAAATGCTATTACATAATAACTCATTAAGCAGAAGTTAACAGTTATCTTATTTTAATTATCTTATCCTATTCTCTCATTTAAAATATTTCTGTAGGCAGAGGCAGAAAGAAAAGGACCACAAGTTCCAGGCCAACTTGGGCTATATAGCAAAGAAACTGTCTTAAAATAACAAAGAGGAGTTAGAGAGATGGGTGGGTGGTTAAGAGTATTCACTGTTCTTATCCCGCACCAACCACTCACACTGGGCTGCGTATAGCTGCTAGAGATCTGACACACTCTTCTGGGCTCCATGGGAACCCACATATGCATATCTCTCTCTCTCTTTCTGTCTCTCTCTCTCTCTCTTACACACACACACACAAAATTAGAAATATAATATTAAAAAGAAAGAAAGAGAACCAGAGACAGACAGAGAATTCCCACTTGGGTCTGTGCCCAGGGACCCACTCCATCCTCAGTCACCTGAGCAGAGCTGGGGATACAGTCTCCTCAAGGTGCTCAGCAGACTCTTGCATGGCTTTTTGGGAAGCTGCTTCCAGTTTATGTTCTCCTTTTCATCAGATCTATTAAATTAGAAGTAGGAAATCTGTTATTAATAACGAATGTGTACTAAACAAGACTCCTATGTCAAAGTTAGAGGAGGAAGGGCTGCTTGGCCCACGCGGGCCGACACATGAGAGGGAGCTAGCGGCTTTAGGCGCTTCTCTCTCTTTCAGTTGCCCGCAGTCTCCATGACTGCCTCCGTCTAAGCCTTTGGCAGACTGACAATACTGACTTCAAATTTATGTTTAAATATTATGATATTTTAAGGGTTAAATTAACTGATTTGAGATGTTAGCCTATTGGCAGAACTCTAAAATACTATATGCCCAAACCAAGAACCAGAATTTAACAAAGTAAAATACACATAGTTCCGTGTATTCCTCATGGAGGTGTAAGAAGAAATCAATCCATGACCATAAAGGCATTAAAAAAAGCCCTAGAGACACAGATATGAGCTACATAAAAGTTAACATTTCCAAAATCGTATAATCCAGAAATATAAAATAGAGAGAACAGCTTTGAAAAATACTCTTCTACAACTCAGCATGTATGTACCATGCTTTCTTTTGTAATATAGCTTAGTCTTCAGTCTTCGATGATAGGAAACCTACAGAAACAGCAAAGCTTCATCTGACCTAAGGATTAATTCACAGAGCCTTGGATTTTAATGGCCTCTGTTTTAGTCACAAACTAGTTTGGTAAAAGAACTAAGACAAATAAAACTGAGACTCATTAATGTTGGCTTAGCTTAGCTTTCAACTGGGAAGAAGGGATTTCCCTTCAATTACTACAGTCCAACCAAACATCACCACCATGATCCAAGAAACTCCAAGTAATTAACTTCAAATACTCCCTGGCTGATAATGCCACCAGCACAGAAGCAAATACAATATTCTGTCTGGAAGATTCATGACTAACATCTTCCATGTTCAAAGACACATACTTAGCTGGGCATGATGTCTACTATCTATGGCTTAGGCAGCAAAGGAAGTAGGATTGTTGGACCCCCAAAGGCCCAAACTGGGACGCCGCACCCCCACAGAGACTCACAGACGGGATATCAATGCAAATAGCAAGAGGATTTATTCCAGTGCACTGGGACCATTCTAACACGCAGGATAGAAGCGGCCCCGAGGAGCAAAGAGCAAGCCTTTTTATTTACAGTTCAAACGGTTGCTAGGCATAAACCGAGTTGGGACAAGTTGATGGGTCCCCAGATTGTTTTCCCATTTTGATAGGTAGGGGCCAGTTAACCTTTAAGCTGATTGGTGCTGGCATATATCAAGGTTGTGGGCTCCTAGAAAATGCAAACTTTAGGGTCTCAGTCAATGTGGGTGGGGGGATACTCCTAGCCCAAGGCCGTGGGCTGTCTATGTGGGGAAACTCTTTTAGCCCAAGGCTGCCTTATTTGTCTTAGAAATTGTTTTGCGAACTGTTCTGGGTCACGGTGCTCCTGGCTTGGGCCTATATAATTTGGCTTGTAGTTATCTGAAACAGGGAGGTCTGGAAAGCACCCAGTAATTTTCTTGACGCTGGCTTGTGCTGATGATATGAAACTTAAGCTTTTTGCTTAGGAAGTTGAAACTTAGGCTCAGTGTAAGGGGTCCCGGGCCAGTATAAGGGATCCCGGACCCCACAGGATCACTTCAAGTTTAAGGACAGCCTAGTTTATAGCAAGTTCCATGCCAGCCAGGGACACATATTCAAGATCTTTCTTGTACATAAGTAAGTAAATCAGATGTCAAATCAACTATGAAGCCAGCATGCATTTAAAACCGATGGCGTGTTTGCGGGAGTCCTGGCGGTCCAGCTCTGGCCCCCGCGGAAATGGAGGTTCTTTCTTCCACGAAGGATGGGTAAACCCCAAAGAAACACGAGACAGTCTTGGTGGCTGTTGAAACCGCACGAGGCCTTTTTATTAAATGAACTTGGCGCACGCGGCGGCTTGGGACAGGCGCGGCGGCTTGGGGCGGCCGCCGCGCACAGGCAGGAGATGTGGGCCAGAGGCGAGAGGGCAAGAGCAAGAGAGAGAGCGACCCCCGTCCAGGGCTTTTTATATGGTCCCCCGGAGCCCTGGTCTTGGGCTATTTTGATTGGTTCCTCAGTCGGTCAGGTGTGGGAGGAGCCGCCTGCACCTGAGACGCAATGGTGCCTGGGTATTCTGGGGAAGAAAGAATCCCTGCTGAGTGGTGTGGAAAAGCTGCTAATAACTACTAACTTAGGGGAATTTTCTGGGTATTAAATTTCTTAAATCTTTGCAATAAACCTGGGTTGTATTATTGCAATTTACTTCTGGATAGCATGGCTGTGTTCCATTCCAGCCCACAGTAGCCAGCTCAGGGATTGATTTTGCTATTACTATTGGCTTATACAGATTTTATTATTGATGAGAGAACATATGCCACCGTACAGTGAAGACAAAAAAGGAGCAAGGCAGTTAGGGAGTTCCAGTTCCCGGCAGTGAATTCGCTTTAGGAACCTTGTCAAGCTAAAGCATTTCATAGCCTGGGAAACCTGGGCCCCAACATATTTCCACCTTTTTTTTTTTATTTTTTAAGCTGTAAGGTGCGCACATCCATCATTAAAGCGTTCACGGTCTTCCGGAGCTGGACAATGATTGCTGGAAGAGAACAAGCCAACAATAGAAATAAGCACAGTGCAATAACTACATTAATTGCAAGGCTATGATATTTGGTAGATGATAAAAGATTTTGCACTGTCCCAGAGAATTCAGCAGCTACCTCATCCATAGAGGCAGAGCCTAGTCTGGAGGAGCTAATATCAGAGATTTTATAGTGTAATAGATCTAAATTTATAGATAGGTCCGAATTGTTCCATAATCCTTGGATATGATTTTGAATTTGAAGCCACTCATGTTCACTATCATTATAAGGCAGAGGAGTAACACAAATCCATTTAAATGAAGAGTGGCATTGCACTGACAATCTAACTTTAATATTATGTATCTGATTTCCCATAAAGAGTACAGCCTCTTCTAAAGCGTTAACTCTGTCTACTAATCCTTTATCTAGTTCCTCTTGATATACTAAGGCTAGAGACACGTTTTTTGAAAGCTGGTTGACATGATGGGCAGTATGTATTTCCTGTACTAAGGAAGCTGTGGATAAAGCGAAGCTTGTAATGGTGGCTATCAGGGCAGTGATACCCAAAATAAGGGCTGCAACAAAACGTTTACTTCGCTGTAGTTGTAGGGTGGCCTTATGTAAAGCTTCTACCCCAGGGTTAGAAAACCAGGCACCAGTTACATTGACAGGGTTGATTTAAAAGAACATATGCATCTATGGGGCGAGGGATGGGGGCGGGGTCAGGGAGAGTCTTGTCCAGCAGCGTTGTCATGGTGGTGGGTGGGAGGGGTTGAGCACTTAGGCGAGCCTGGGTCTCTGAGCTCCTTTTGCGGTGATGTCTGTCACCGCTGCTGGTCTGATAAGACAATCTGGGATCCAGATTGGAGATTCAGCATGTGTAGGGAAAACACACGCGAAACCTCCGCCGCCCCAAGTTAACAGTACATCTGGGCTCCTCCACTTTACAGTCAATAGACACTGTGTGGCAAAATCAGCTAAGTTGTTTCCTTCGGTTAGAGGTCCTGGAAGAAAGGTGTGAGCTCGTAGGTGTGTCACACAATAAGGAAGTGTTCTCCATTGAACTGTACTTTGTAGTTCCAAAAGGAGATCATTAATCTGAGAATGATCTTTGTTAATTAACGCTGTTTCTATAACTGGAAAAAGTTTTGTAACATAATGAGAATCTGTATAAAGGTTAAAAGGCAGATCTTTATAATATTTAAAAGTCATTATAGCTGCATAAATTTCAACCTTTTGAGCAGAAGTATATGGTGTTTTATAAGAAAACACCTCAGATGGAGAGGCCACTGCTGCAGTGCCGTTGGAAGATCCGTCTGTGAAAAGAGTTATTGCTCCTTGTATAGGCTCAGCAGAAAATGCAACTGGAAAAGTAATATCTTGTAACTTTAAGAATTGTAGTAGGGGATGTTTAGGTAAATGAAACTTGATTTGGCCTGTAAAGGATATTAAAGAAATCTGCCATTCCTCAGAACTGTTCAAGAGCCATTCAAACTGCTCATTAGTATAAGGCACAGTTATGGATTGAAAATCTCTTCCTCCCAATTCTTTTGAACGGCGGCGTGCCTTGGTAATAATTAAAGCCACCAAGGAAGTGTAGGCTGTTAAAACCCTTTTCTGAGTAGAGGCATGATGCACCCATTTTATAGGTCCATTTTGCCAAATCACACCTGTGGGAGTGAATTTAGTTGGCAATACAATCAATTCCCAAGGCTTAGTTAAATCCACACGCTGCAGTTGATGTGAATTAATCTTTTCTTGAACTAACTGAATTGCTTTTAGTGCCTCAGGAGTTACTGTCCTGGGAGAAGTAGGGTCTGAGGGCCCTTTCAGTATATCAAACAAAGGTTTTAGATCATAAGTGGTGGGCTGTAAAAAAGGTCTAACCCAGTTAATTTCTCCTAGAAATTTTTGAAAATCATTTAACGTTTTTAACTTATTTAAGCTTAATTTTATAGGCTGATGAGAAACAGTTGTTTCCCCTATTACTCTGCCTAGATAACTGTAAGGAGGTTCCAATTGAATTTTTTCTGGGGCAATTTTTAAGCCAAAATTTTGTAATTGGATTGTCATCTCATTCAGTAAGTTAAGCAATCTTTCTCGATTGGAGTCTGTTAATATATCATCCATATAATGCATGATTAATGAAGAGGAAAACTGTTTCCTCAGAGTTTCTAAAGCCATATCTACAAATTTTTGACATAGGGTTGGGATAAAGTCAGAAACTTGTCCAGTACGCGTATGCGGTTTAATATCCCTGCATGTTGAATTTACATTCTCATATGCTAGCTGTTTAATCAAGATATCTGTTACTTCAGGATTATCAGTTGATCTGGATATGGCCTCTTGGGGACGAGCAACAAAATCTGCATAAGGCTCGTCTCCTCCCTGTCTGATATCACATAAGACAGTAGTGTTTGCCTTTCCATTACTTAAACACCTCCTCGCAGCCACTGACAAGGTGGCAATTGACCGTAATGTTTCTTGAGGCAGGTTCACTTGGTCTGTGAGATTAATCCACTCTCCTGTCCCCGTGAGTGATGCAAAAAACTCACGAGCTTTTTTCTGACCAGCTGGCTGAGCAGTTGTGCGTGCAGCCTTTGTAAGTTTGCTGGTACTGATAGGCTTGGAAGCCTGTCTATCACGCGAATATGTGACTTCCTCTTCCTCTGAGGAGGAACTACTGTCAGAAGACTCAGTTTCTGAACTGGAAGAAGCTCTCTGAGTTAGTTTTAATTTAGATCTAACTGGAAGTGGCTGTAAATGTTCTTTTGTATTACTTGAATCCTTTTTTCTAGTTTTGTGTTTTCTCACCAGACTCCTAGAGGTCTTGGTGAAAGCCCGCCCCTCGCAGTCGCAGTCACTCCCCAGCGAGGGGGAGCGCTGCCTTGAGGGAGGGGTCGAAGGGGAGGGGCTTCTGTCCTCACTCCCACTGTCTCTGAGTCTGTACTGCTCACTTTTTAGGGGCTTGGAACAGGAGCAATCCTTTACCTCGGTCCCCCTGTCTCTATGCCTAGGCTTGCCTCTGTAGCCCTCGCTTCCACTGTCGCTTTTCCCAGATCTGCAGCGGTAGCTGCATTTATGAAATGGGCTGGCGCTCTCGTCTTCTTGGAGCTGCCGATCCGATTCAGCTTTCCCGGAGGTGCGGGACCGCTCCGGTTCCTTTAGCCGGCCTCTGGGCTCGACCTCTCGGCCTCTGGGCTCGACCTCTCGGCCTCTGGGCTCGACCTTTTTGCTTCTGGGCTCTGTTACCCGAAGGGAGTGATTCCGGTCTGGGTCCTGGGCCGGCTCTTAAGCTCGGCTTCCCGCAGGATGCAGTCACACTCGCCTTTTTGGGGCTGGCCTCTGAGCTCACCTTTCCCCTCCTCCTGGGGGAGTTCCTCTTCCCTTTGCGGGCTATCTCTACACCCGTGCCCACTTTCTCGCTCCCGCTCCGCTCCCGCTCCGGAGCATCAATAAGAATTAAGGAGTCCTCGTCCATAACCTGTTTCAGTATTATCCAAATCATCGAAGCGTTTTCTGGCTTCCGTTCTGTAGGGTGTGTAGAAGCCCACTGTCTAAAATCAGCTCCCACCTTTTCCCAGTCTATGGGGTTGAGAGTACCATCTAAAGGTAGCCAAGGACTCGTTTTAGAAATGAACATTATAAAGTCCTCCAATGACTTATGCTGTATGGTGATACCTTTCTTTTTTAGAAGGCTTTTGAGTACTTTAACGTACATTTTCATCCCAGTTGATTCAGTCTGTCCCATGTTTTATACCACTTTTTCCAAGAACCGTTTTAATTAAGAAGGAGAGAAAAGAGTTGATTACCTTCGTAGAAGTCACGTTGGGCGCCACCTGCGGGAGTCCTGTCGGTCCAGCTCTGGCCCCCGCGGAAATGGAGGTTCTTTCTTCCACGAAGGATGGGTAAACCCCAAAGAAACACGAGACAGTCTTGGTGGCTGTTGAAACCGCACGAGGCCTTTTTATTAAATGAACTTGGCGCACGCGGCGGCTTGGGACAGGCGCGGCGGCTTGGGGCGGCCGCCGCGCACAGGCAGGAGATGTGGGCCAGAGGCGAGAGGGCAAGAGCAAGAGAGAGAGCGACCCCCGTCCAGGGCTTTTTATATGGTCCCCCGGAGCCCTGGTCTTGGGCTATTTTGATTGGTTCCTCAGTCGGTCAGGTGTGGGAGGAGCCGCCTGCACCTGAGACGCAATGGTGCCTGGGTATTCTGGGGAAGAAAGAATCCCTGCTGAGTGGTGTGGAAAAGCTGCTAATAACTACTAACTTAGGGGAATTTTCTGGGTATTAAATTTCTTAAATCTTTGCAATAAACCTGGGTTGTATTATTGCAATTTACTTCTGGATAGCATGGCTGTGTTCCATTCCAGCCCACAGTAGCCAGCTCAGGGATTGATTTTGCTATTACTATTGGCTTATACAGATTTTATTATTGATGAGAGAACATATGCCACCGTACAGTGAAGACAAAAAAGGAGCAAGGCAGTTAGGGAGTTCCAGTTCCCGGCAGTGAATTCGCTTCAGGAACCTTGTCAAGCTAAAGCATTTCATAGCCTGGGTAACCTGGGCCCCAACAGCGTGTCACATTAACTCTGATTCACATAGTATCTACTTCAAATCCCCAAATGAACACTGCCATTCCCATCTGGACAATCATCATTTTGTAACCTGGCTCTAACATTTACTATCTGACTTTGAAAACATTCACTTTAAAAGTGTGTCACTCAAATTTCTTCTCTCCAAAATGACAATGGCAATGTACCAAATCTATAGGAGCTGTCATACTTCCATATCCATATTCTGTCCAATCCAAGGGGCCATTGACTAGTAAACTCTTATATAGCCCTAAGAGAAAGGATGTTCGGCTGAGTATATGGTACACACCTGTAACCCTAGCACTTGGGAGTGGCACTAAGATCAGTTCAAGATCATCCTTGGATACCACAGCTAGCTCAAATTCAGGGCAGCCTGGGCCATGCAAGACTTTCACAAACAAACAAAAATTTTAGAGCTGGCTATGAGGCTGAGTGGTAGAGATCAGGCTTATTCACACCAGGCCCAAGGGATCAGTTAAATCAAACTCATGAATTGATTCATTACTTCATTACTTAATAATGAGCCACTACAGTTATTCAGTTTCAAAATACTGTGGATGCATCCATTTCATTATATTTCAATTTTATATTTTGTGGGGTTATTAGAGGCAATGTCTCACTCTGTAGCTAAGGCTGACCTGGATCTCACTATGTAGCCTAGGATGGGCTCCCGCTCATAGTGATGCTCCTACGTTAGGCCCCCAAGTTCTGGGTTTATAAGCATAAACCAGTATACTTGGCTTCAGTATTATTTCCAAAGCAAATGCTTTCTTCCTTTTATACAACTCTTCTTTCAATTCACATACAAGTATCTTCCCAAATAATTATACTAAAGTGTCCACATGGGCATGGAAAGAGAGGGTCCCCTGTAGCCTAGGGTGGCTAAAAACTCACCATTTAGAGGTGTGACCATGAATTTCTGCTCTGGCTGCCTCTGCCACTGGAGTGCAGAGATTGTAAGCATGGCCACTGAAATGGAAAGATCATCTAGGGGAAAAGATTTTAAAAAATTAACCAAATTCAAATTTGCAATGACAATTATACAATTAACTATTATGAAAGGGACCACTGAAAAGCAATGATGTCTATGTTTTTGAACTTTCAAATTTCATTCCAGAATTAAGTGAGTTGTATCAAAACTCTACTAGATTAAAATATTCAAGAAAAATAATGATCACAACACATTGAAAATGCCAGCAGCACTTTACAGGCTAATTCTGACATCTACACAAATCCCACAAGCGTATTTTATGGAGAATCAAAGCAAAGAGATGAAACTCCCCTAAGTCATAGAACAAACATGACTTTATACACTTAGGCATTTTACCCACTTATGAACTCCAACCAAAACCAAACTAAGCACACGAGAAGGTTTGGCAGGGGAGGCGGGACAAACCAATGTGGGGCTGGGTTGAGCTCCATGACAGAGTATGGCTTAGCATGCTTAGGAAACTTTGGTTCTATCGAGAGTACCATAATAAAAAGTAAGATGTAACAAATATTTAAATTAAGGAATCTCTTGCGAATCACTTGAAGACCTCAACAAAACATCTTCTACACTTCAAATAAATATATAAAATAATTCAACTTCAGTGAAGCCTGATCTCTTCAAAATATAGTTGATATGAAACTGATAATCTGATAATCTTAAGGAAACAAACAAAAGCTAGGCATGATGGGATCCTATAATCTCAGCATCGAGGAGGCAGATGCAAGCAGATGGTCTATGGCTGCCTAGCTACCCAGCATAGCCAGTGGCAGAATCAGTCTCAAAGGGTGAGGTGGTGCATCAGAGAGGAGTGACAGTAGAGGTTCATCTCTGGCCTCCATACACACACCCACCACATAAACACATGAACATGCAAAAATAATCTATACAAAAAATCAGTAGGAGTTTTAATTTACAAATTGCCATCTTAGTGTGTGTGTGTGCGCGCGAGTGTGTGCATGTGTGTGTGTGTGTGTGTGTGAGAGAGAGAGAGTGTGTGTGTCTGTGTGTGTGAGAGAGAGAGAGTGTGTGTGTGTGTCTGTGTGTGTGTGAGAGAGAGAGAGACAGAGTGTGTGTGTGTGTGGGTGGTGTTGAGAGTGTTTTGTTTTGTTTCTGATTTTATGAGCAGTTTCTGATAGGTTGAAAAACAGACTAAGGGGCTGGAGAGATGGCTCAGTGACTAAGAGCACTTGCTGTTCTTGCAGAGGACCTGAGTTCAGTACCCAGCACCCACAGTGAGTGGTTCACAACCTTCATAACTCCAGCATCAAGGGATCTGATGCCTTCCTCTGGCCTTCATGGGCATTAGTCCACATATAAACAGATACAAACATAAAACAAATAAACAAACTTTAAAAAATCTAAAATATTATTCTTTTGGTTCACATACAGTTACCTTCCCAACCAATTGTACTGTAGTGACTACAAGTCTTATTCAAAAAATATATTTTTTATATGAGACAGAGCATTACACAGTATAGCTGGTGCACACTCACTATATAGTGGAGAAGGACCATGGATTTCTGGTCTTCCTGCCTCTGCCACCTGAATGTGCAATAATAATCGGCTACAACTGTAACCAGTGAAGACCTTTTTGCTCTAATGTACGAATCAGCACTCTGTCCCTGGTTCAATTTTCACGCTTACCCATCATAATCCACTCCACAGAAGTATCAATAGCACCACCTCTGTTAGGCATTACAGATTATTATTCAAGACTGAGGTTTCTATCTTCAAGAATGACATATTTAACAAACACATGAACATTTATTAGATGCTAAGCACTCTTTGACAATGAGACCACAGTATCAAAAAAACAGACCCATTCCCTCCTAGCCTCACAGTCTAGAGATTTAGTCTCCTTTTTTACCTGTAAAATGCACAGTATTTTAGGCCTTACAACCTTTGTGACAACTACTTACGTAACTACTTTCTACGATTGTAGAAAAACAGTGACAGGTAATAAGTCAATTAGTAGCCTATGTTCAATAAAGCTTTATTCACCGCACAACTCCTGGGAGACATAACAACTAGTCTGACAGAAGAGGCAGAAAATAAATAGAAGACATAACAAAGTATACACACTATTAAATAGTGAATAATTCTATGGAAAAACAAAAGACCCCATTAACTTGTTTAAGGTTTAGAGCATACTGTACTAGTAAGGCAAGGTGAGCCTCACTGTGAAAGACGACTACCTGAAACAGGAACAAAAGTGCTCCAAGAACAGAGTGAGAAAGCAGGGTGACTGTGCATGGCGGCTCCCACTTCTAATCCCAACATAGGAGGCTAAGGCAGGAGAAATGCTAAAGTTCAGACCACCAGCCTGATAAGTAAGTTCTAGGTCAACTTCAGCTGAGTGTGAGCCTGTCTAAAACAAAACCAAAGGTGGGGGATGGCTTGGAATTTAAGACTGAGTGCTGCTCTTGCAGAGGACCTGAGTTTGTTCCAGGTACCCATATCTAATGGCTCACAGCCACCTGAAACTCCAGTTTCTGGAGAGTCAAGGCCCTCTTCTGGCCTCCACAGGAACCTGCACTCATGTGTTCACACACACACACACACACACACACACACACACACACACATGATTAATTGATTAAATAAGTAGCAAAATAAAATAAAGGCTAGGGAGAAGGCTCAGCAGTTAGAGTGCTTCCTGCACAATCATGAGAACTGGAGTCCAGAACCCAGCACGCACATAACAAGCCTGGTGTGTCATGTGCACACACGTGTGTGTTCATGCTGTTCATGTATGCACACACACACAACAAATTCAGTATTATTTGATTTCTAAGTATAGTAAGGAAACATTACAGTTTTTAAGTAGAATTTGACTTTATTTGTGACTTAAACAAGAGCTAACATTTTTTATAGTATTCTATTTACAATAAAGCCATATGGAGAGATAGAGAAAATAGTTAAAAGTTAAAATGAGAAATTAACTGGGTAATTAACTTGCAGAATTCAAAATAAAATCAACTGGAATTTCTTTGGTATTTTGCTTTGTTCTGTTTTTTAAGACAGTATCTTGAGATATATATTTCTGTCTCAGCCTCCTGTGTGCTTTGATACGGTATAGCAACTTTCTTCAAATTGAAAAAAATCCTTCCTTGAGTAACCAGAGACTCAAGATATTAAACTAATGAGTCTAGGAACCTGACTTAGATTTACCAGGCCCCTCTCCTAAGTCATAGGAACAGCAAACAATTGCACCAGCTCAGTATGTGGAAGAGACTCTGATCTATTGAGAAGCCTGCAAGTCCTGCAGAGATTGCTAGGGCTCCAGCCTCCACAAGCCATCATTTGGGCTAAGATGGGTATTTCTGTGAGGCAGCTAACTTGAGTTGTCCCTGCTCATGTGAGTAACCTCTCACCCACACTCTTGTGAGTAATTATAATAAACTAACTGGTTTTCTGAGTTGGGCTCTGGTGGTCTATCCTTGGTTACCTATTAGGATGAAGAGACCTCTGTGCCTTTCCAGGAAACATGAGACTACAGGTACATACCACCAGGTGCCCTTCTAAGTCTCACTGTTACACAATAAGTATTTACTCGCTGGATAACACCAAAACATGAAAAATTAGAAACTGACATATTTTATTCACAAATAAAATCACTTTGGTTTTCTTCATACATCCAAATTACATTCATACTAAACTTTGACTGGGCTGGAACTTACAAAGTTGCTTTCTTTGAAAAATAGTACAAATCCTCTACTAGTAATTTTATCCTAAAAGAAAAAGTCTATACTTACAGCAACAACAGCTTCAGCTACCCCAGTCAGGACATCTGGCCTAAGAGAATGCAGTAGAATCTTACTCTCAAGTGAAACCAGCAGCAGCAATGTTGCACACTTCGCAGGACCCAAATTGATCAGCAAGATACTAAAGTTGGCTCCACTGGAGAATAGAAGAAGAAAGTGTGAACTATTTTGCTAAAACATACCAAGATTGACTTATTAAACAGGTTAAGAATCTAATGTTAATTTCAATTTGTAACTTAGCAATCAGAAGTAGAATGTAGCTAATTTAACCAGGTCGTCTATGGTGTAATTCAAATGAACATTATTAAGAAAGATTTTCCAGAGCTCAAACATTGAGCTGAGTTCAAAGGAACAGAGGCAGGGATGCGATGTGGCTGGCAACAGCATACACAAAAGCTCTGAAGCAAGAGAAAGCTAATGTCATAACCCAAGAACTACAGAGTAAGGGAGCATGTGAAAATACCAAGAGAGGAGGCTAAGGAGGAACGACTTGTTTACCTGTACTCCTAAGAGCAAGCACTGGTTGCAGGGTAGATAAAGAATGGAAGGAATAAAAGGATCAACTATGAGGCTAATGATGAAATAGTCTAATAGTAGTCTGGATCAGAGATGCGGATGAAAAGAAGCAAAGAAGTATATACGTAGGAGGTTAACATCTGTTCACCATAAGAATATTTACTTACAAACTGAATACGGGAAGAAAGGATGCAAGGGAAGCACTCCCAGGTATCAGATCTTACACTTCGGGTTTTGTTCAGTGCGTGTATATGCACCTGTGTGTGCGCAGTATGTGGGCATGCATGTGGGAGTCAGAAGATAGCCTCAGGTGTTGGTCCTCAGCACCTTCCATCTTTCATTTGCCAAAGAGCGCATCCTTGGCCTAGAACATCAGTAAGTGGGCTACCGGGCTGACCAGTGAACTTCTAGGATGCGCTTCTCTCTGTTTGCTGTCTGGCCACTACTGGGATTACAGGTATGTACCAACCATGCATGCTTTCTACATGGGTGCTGTGGACCAAAACTCCGATCCTTACATTTGCAGGGCAAATGCTTCACCCACTGGGTCATCTTCTCCCCCAGCCTCATAATTCTCTCAAGTGCCACCAACCCAAACTAGCCACACTACTCACCCACATTATCAAGGATGGCAACACTAAGGGAAACCATCCTCGGTCATCCTGCCTCTCAGATATTCTAACCACTTTTCTTATTTTCCTTATTGGAGACTGAACACAGGATTTGTGTAAGCTAAACAAGTGCTCTACCACTGAGCTACTGTATGTTCCCAGAGCTTTTTATTTAAGATAGGGTCTCACTAAGTTGCCCAGACTGGCCTTAAACTTGCAATCCTCCTGCCTCAGTCTTTTAGGATGCTAGAGAAGCTTGTGCCATCATGCCTAGTTCAGTAAAGTATTAAAGCATTCTGTTCCAAGCAATACATATACCATTTTAAATACTATTAAATGGGATAGACTGTGACTTATATGGCCCAACATACATAACGTCCTGGGTTGTATCCACAAAATAAACAAACAAGCAAGCAAATAATTGCTTTTTTTTTCCAAAAGAGAAAACTTTAAAAGCTAAGTGAGCATAGCAATTACTTGCTGTGGCTCAGTGCTATATTATATGCCAAATATGCATAGATCTTAGATATGAACCATTGAATGAAGGGAAGAGAAGAAAAATAGTTTCATCATAACAGGGAGCTATATAGATTTTATAATAAAATTATTTTTAGTAAAACCTTCTGGGTAAATATATGATCCTCCAATACATGATTCAAATGTTCCATCCTTACTTTTTCTGATGCTGAAAAATACTACAGCTTCTGAAAGATTAGCAGTTTTCTCTCATGTTGCATTTGTATTATGTTGTTTAAAACATCATTGTTTAAATGAAATCATTGATAGACCAACCCTGCCAGAGGTTAAGTTATAGTTATAGTATAATTATAGGAGATAGTAAGTGGTGTTATGTGAGAAAGGGGAAGGACTTAAGACTGAGCCAAATACTGTAAGTATTAAATTTACTCATTTACTTTATTCATTTGGTGGTACTAAGCACTGAACTGAGGAACTCATGCATTCTATACCACTGAGATATACCATTAGCCCTTGCTATACTGGTTTGTCTTTCATTTTGAGGCAGGGTCTCGCTAAGTTTCCCAAACTGACTTTGAATTTCCTCTGCAGTCCAGACAGTCTTTGAACTTGTAATCCCACTGCTTCAGCTTTTGAGTAGCTGTGATTACAGGCTTGTAACACCAAGCATAGATATACATATTCGATTTACTAATATATATTATTTTTTATGTATTTCATTCACTTTTTACAACAAAGAGTTAAGTTAGACACTTAAATAATAAAACAGTTTTTGATAAAATGAGGAACTCATAATATAGAAATACACAAATTCTACAAGCTTCAAAGATTTTCATGTGTAAGGCACAGAGAATTGTAGAACTAAAAAACCGCAGAGGAAACAGTGAAAGGACAATAAAATTCCAAAAATAAATCTACAACAAACATGGTAATTAGCTATGTGGTGCCACAAAGCTGTGGAGTTAAGGAATTCTTTATTAATATTAGTATAGTAATCACACTATAAAGACAAGAGATGGAATATTTTGTATATAGATAAATTTACAGACAAAGAAAAAGGAAGAAGAGTTGGAGTTTGAAACTTGCCTGCTTCTTACATTATTTCTACTTCAGAGAAATAAAAAACATAAAATTTTTCCAGAATTTGCATTCCCTTTTTGATTATCTTTAACTCACTCCATGAATGTTACAATCTTCTTTTGTCCATCTCTGAAGCAGAGTAATTAAGCTCATCTCAAACCTTAACTGACTACCCCATAAGGTAAGAAAGACCAACCACCCAGATGCTGTTAGAGAGTAGCCAAACATCTGTAAGATTTTCAGTGCTCTACTTAGCTAAGCGTCATCAAAGAATCTTATCTGGCTTTCCTTATCCTGGGCTATCAGTCAAAGGGCTTGCTGGCTCCTGCCTAGTACTAACTCACAGCACCCATGGCAACAGGTTCTGCTGTGTTTTTTAGAAAAGGCTGCATTACTTGTCAATAGTAATCATTGATTTCTCTATGAGTTATCTTTTTTAAAGGAATTTACATGGTGAATATTGGTCATCATCAACCAAAGGACTGAATATCTTCTGGCCATCTAAGCAAAAGTTCTATGCAGAAGACCCAGATGAAGTGAAGATCTGCCAGTCCCACCCACCAACAAAGCCACAACCTAATCTCTAAGAGACTGCCGGGAACTCTGTGGTCCATGAAAAGCCCTCAAGTAAGTAGCCTGTTCCCCTGTGTCCAGTGCTTGGAACTTAATCTTCCAACTTTCAGGGTACAACAAGAAGATGTCTATCTGATTCTCAAAGGACTTAACACTGGAGAAATGTACATTGTTATCTTAGACTTCTACCCTTTACAAAAATGCTTTCAGCATTTCCAGAAGTGTGCAATAGTTTATCCAGTGCTCATGGAAATAGCTTAAAAAATTATATCATTCATTTTAAAAAAGGGCAATATGTGGTGGCAGTTTTATAAAGAATCTTTATGATGTCTGTATCTTTGTAGACAGGTTAAGACAAACTAATTTTAAATAATATGAGAAGTAATATATTACCAATTCTGAAATTATCTATATGAAAAATATTGTTTTAAATCCCTAAATCATTAAGAGCAGTAGAAGTTGCCCTCCTATTTGGCTCAACAATTCTATGTAATCACAGAGCCAAAACTTTTCTATTCCTGTATAATTGTATATGTGGGTGGTGATTGCTAGTTCTTATAAATTGTTTGAGCACTTGAATATCACAAATTACAAAATGCCACTGGAAGAATACAGTGTTCACCAAAAACATGTTCCCAAGTGTAAGATTATCTGATTCCCAGAAAAAGAGCCCATTACAGTAACATTAAGGTTACAACTGTCAAAAGAGAAGCCAAGATACACGCAAGCAAGCTTTTGCTGAAAAGCTAATGGGCTCATCTTTAAAACTTTATTATGTTATGAAAGCAGGGTGCTTTCGGAGCCTAGAATATAAAAACTGATCACTGGTAAGTTAATACTAAATTGATTTGTAAATGTTGATATGAGACAAAATTCATTATCTACCTCACTCAGATTTGTAAGTTCTGTTGATTTTAAGGTCACTTTACTGACCAATGAAGACATTACACACATCTATATTGGAAGAACCTTACTCTTCAACAAATCATGTAAATTTTATTTATCACGTTTTGAATTCTATAACACTTTAGGGTTTTGAAACAAGCCAGTGACATCTCAGATCTACAATAACCTAATGTATATTAAACAGTATCCCATAGAAAATCCAGAAAGTAAATCCAGACTTTAAACAGATATAATTACTTAAAAAAATAAACCGCAAACAATTTCAAGTTTTAGGGGAAATTTCAAGAAAGGAGGAAATTCTGGGACATATTAGAAATTGTAAATAAGTTATCTAAGGTTTGGTAAAGTAGAACTTATTACAGGAAACAAGAGCTTTGCAGAGTTCAAAGAGAATGTGTGCAGAGAAAGGGGGAGGGGGAGAGAGAGGGGAAGGAGGAGAAGGGGAGAGAGGAGGTGGTGAGAGGGAGGAGGAAAGGAGAAAAAGGGAGTGAGGCAGGGAGGGAGGGAGGGAGAGAGGAAGAGAGGGAGAGAGAGAGAGAGAGAAGGAGAGAGAGAGAGAGAATACATGTTTACAAAATCCAGAGAAGGATATTGGGCTTATGGGCTTATCCCCCTAAGATTCTCTGCCTTCTCATTTGAGACAAGGTCCCTCAATGAACCTGGAGCTCGCCATTTTTCAAATGCCCAGCAGCCATCAAGCCCCAGCAATTAACCTCTCTCTGCACCTGACATAGTCCTGGGGTTATGGGTGAACACATCCAGTCACACACAGCTTTTTGGTGGATGCTGGTGATCAGAACTTGGGTCCCCAATCTGTGTATGAGTGCTCCTTCCACTGAGGCATCCCCCTGCTCCAATGACCTTGTAATAAAATGCAAAAGGAATTGTTGAAAATTATATTGTACAACAAGAATCTGGTAAAGTTTCTGCTACATAAATGAGATGTATGACGTGCATGGGATGCAGAAGTTAAAAATAATAACTACCTAACTTGCCATATTGAAATTAGTATAACAGAAAATAAAAAGATTGATAAAAGGGCCACAGGAATCATTGATAAGGAACCTTCATAGAACAATAATATATTTGGGAAAGAGCCAA
>JAMJFZ010001018.1:0-105477 GCA_026225945.1 Cricetomys ansorgei
AAAAGACGTGAACAGCTTTAGGAAGGAAAGGTTAATTTGGCTCACGGTTTCAGATAACTCAGCTCGTAGTTTCCTGACTGTATGAAACGGGGCCATGAGAGTCAGGCATGAGTCACCAGGAGCCATTCACCTCACAGCAGTGCAGTAGGAGAGAGGGCAGGGCAAGGGTCCCTCAGTGACCCACTTCCCGTGACCTATTTGCTCTGGTTACGTCCTAACTCCTGAAGTTTCCAGAACATCTGGAAATAGTGCTGCCATCTGAGGACCATGTGTCCAAAACCAGGGCTAGGGAAGCGAGCAGAGGTGGAGATCACTAGAGAGAGAGTAGAGCACAGTATGCAGCCATAGCCAAAGCCGGCAAGAGAATGTGAGAGAGTAAGTGGGAGGGAGCAAAGGAAGGGGAGTAGGGGTAGGGGGAGAGAAAGAGAGAGTGAGGGAGAGAACCAGGGAGAGAGGAAGGGAGAGAGGGAGAGAGAGGAGGGGGAGGAGAATGAAGAGAGAGGACCAGGGAGAGAGGGAGAGGAGAGAGGGAGGGGGAAAAGAAAGAGAGAGTGAGGGAGAGGGGGAGAGAGGAGGAGAAAGTGAAAGGGAGGAGAGAGAGGGAGAGAGAGGGAGGGGGAGAGGGAGGGGAAGGGAGAGCAAGGAGGAGGGAGAAGGAGGAAGAGAAAGAGAGACAGGGAGGGAGAGAGGAGACAGAGAAAGAGAGAACCAGGGAGAGGGAGGGAGACAGGGGAGGGAGAGAGAGAGAGAGCAGGGAGAGAGAGAGAGGAGGGGGAGAGAGAGGGAAGAAGGAAGAGAGAGAGAGGGGGAGAGAGAGAGAGGAGAAGGAGATATATGAAAATATAAACCCATGCATGTATTAGATTACAAATACTACAGAATAGACTAACTGGGCTGGTGAAGTGTAACACCTCTCACTTGTGACGGCTTTTAGTGTGAATGTTCTTTCTTCTCGTTTGCGTATACCCATGGCGCCTGCTTGTTGACGGCACAGGAAATAGCTTACATATGGACCACTCCTGCACGCCTACAGGGCCGTTTTAATAAAGAACTCGACGGAAGTGCTGAGTATTATTCGTAAGTGGGCTCTGAGGACTTGGAGTGTTCAAAGCCACTCTGTATTCCCGTTCTAAGATAATGTACAAATCGTCTCCATTGATTAATCTACACTATTATGAGCCAGGAAATGTCTTTCTGTGACTACGGTTTTCTTTAAGTGTTTAATAATGTTCTCCACTTGAGGAAGAGTTTAAGGCTGGCCTCGAGAGACAGGTGATGGATGCTTCCCATTACCAGGTTGAATGAAAGCCTCTTATTTAGCATGGTCTGCCCAGAGGCTGAGACAGGGACTTGGTCCTCTGTCATTCATCAGCTGAACTCCTGAAGGCTTCGACCTTCTCTTTTACTACTTAATTGAATTTAGAAAAAGCGTAATCTGCCTTTTTAATATTCTACATATTTTAAATATGAGGTTGACTTAGGGAAGGATGGAGAACGCGTTGGCTGTTTCTCCCTGTCTGTAATTTGGTATCTATTCCATCTGAGTGGTGTAGCCAATTTGGAAAATAAAAATGTGTCTTTGTATTTGGAGCCAAGGCATATCTAAGTTTTCAGATTCTTGTTGTTAGTTGTCAAGTATGGACAAGTTTCATTAAAATAAAAATCACAATTCAAGATGGTGGCGGGGCAGCAAGCAGAGTCAGGGTCAGATCGCCAGCCCGCTCAAGGCGCCCACAGCCCTCATGTGACCCTTTCTAGATGAGAGGCTACATTGACCCAGGCCCAGTGAGAACTGCGAGAATCCAGAGGAACCTTCGACGGTGAGTCGGTGAGTTGGCAGATAACCGAGGGGTGTGGAGGAGGCCTGGAGCGCCGGTGCAGCAGCAGCTGGGCGGGCCTGGGGTCCCAGTCACGGCCTGCAGGGGGTGGGGAGCACTCCCACTTGGACGGTGGGTTCTGCCCATGGGTCCCTCCCCGGGCTTGGAGGAATAAGCCAGGAGAGTCAGGAATGGAGAAGAGGGCAGAAACCTCACTAGAGAGACAAGGGAGCTGGTGTCTGAGGGATGCCCTGGTGCTTGCAGGATATGGAGTGCCTGCTGGAGGCCTGGGTGCATGAGGCCTTGGGCGGTGAGGCCCAACTTCGGGTTGAACTTCATGCTAGTATAGGCCAGGTGAATGTCCATCAGCAGAGCAGCCCGCTGCCTCCAGGAACCGTGGTGACACCCGGTGATCCATGATCCTGCCGCACTAGCTGGATTTAATTTTTTCTTCCTTTTTCTTTTCTTTTTCTTTTTGAGGACAGGAAGGTAGAACAGAAAGGAATGGAAAGAGGGTGTTACTGAGAGACATTGTATGAAACTCAAATTATTAATTAAAGTATTATAAAAAAATCAAAGTTTACATATGGATACTAAAATTAGGTTTTACAATTTAAAACTGAATTATGCGCAGTACAGTGTGCATTTACTTTATAGACTTTACAATAGGATTCACAAAAATAAGATCTGATCTACACCCACAGCTTATGTCCACCACATAAATGTTGTCACCCCTCCCCCCTTCCTTCTTTGAAAATGTACTAATTATCCAACCTCATCGGGTCATTTTCTTTCTAGAAGTAAAATTATTTCTACTTCACAGTTTCCAAAGCGAAAGGACACAATTCTCTCCTTGCTCCTACAGGAACACAGGCCAGCCCACACTGCCAAGCTTTGGTTCCTTAATCTGTGATATGGAGAGTTAAAGTTCAATCTGGTCTGTGGATTGGCTGCGACTTCCCGGCCAATGGTTGAACTGGTTTATTTTAACCTTTATGCTACAGGTTACATGCCACTCAACAAATCTATCTCTGATCATTAATAACTAATCTAGGGGGAAATCTGTGCATGTGTAACAGGAAGAAAAATCAGTTACATGTTTATCAAATGAATGTGTGTAAGTGTGTGTGTATGTGTGTATGTGTGTATATGTGTGTGTGTGTGAGTGTATGTGTGTGTGAGTGTGTGAGTGTATGTGTGTGTGTGTGAGTGAGTGTGTATGTGTGAGTGTGTGTATGTGTGTGTGAGTGTGTGTATGTGTGTGAGTGTGTGAGTGTATGTGTGTGAGTGTGTGTGATGTGTGTGTATGGTTGGTGAGTGTATGTGTGAGTGTATGTGTGTGAGTGTGTGTGTGTATGTGTGTGAGTGTGTGTGTGTGAGTGTATGTGTGTGAGTGTGTGTGTGTGTATGTGTGAGTGTGTGTGTGAGTGTATGTGTGTGTGTGTGTGTGTATGTGTGTGTGAGTGTGTGTGTATGTGTGTGTGAGTGTGTGTGAGTGTGTGTATGTGTGTGTGCGTGTGTGTGTGAGTGTGTGAGTGTATGTGTGTGTGAGTGTATGTGTGTGAGTGTGGTGAGTGTGTGTGTATGTGTGTGAGTGTATGTGTGAGTGTGTGTGTGAGTGTGTGTATATGTGTTTGTGTGTGAGTGTGTGAGTCTATGTGTGTGTGAGTGTATATGTGTGTGTGTGTGTGTGTGTTGTGTGTGTGTGTGTACACTGGAGCCTTACTGTCTCTACTATATGTATTACATACTCTATCAGGAAGCTGGCATAGCTATGATATTTGTAAGGCTGCCCATCTGTGTAATTCATCAGCAGAAAGACAAGCTCAGACATGAACTTTTGCCTAGATCCACTTGAATTTATAGCCAGCTTGTTTGATTAAACACATGTGCCTAATGTTTACACAGTCAGAATAAGCTGCTGGTTGCCAGGAGGCACATCTCATGCACACGACAGCGTGTCAAAGACATGGCGTCACTTCATCAAGAGGGACCTTTTATCCTGATAAACGGCTTGAAGCAGTCACAGCATCTTCCAGTTTCCTGTCTCTCACACCTTGCAGAGTCATCAGAGGCCTTGTATAACCGGGCCAAGGAGAATTATCATCAGCAGTGTGACTTCACCCGCCGTTCATCTTCCTCCCATTCAGACTCTGAAGAAAGACATCCCTAGAGTGTGCTCTCCCCTGGCCCCCGAGGCATCCTGTTAACTCCTGTAGCCGCACATAAAAGAGCTATCTTGTGCTCTCAGGGCTGGTCTCTGGAGATGGGACAACTGGAGACCGCGTTCCCTCAGATCTTGCCACACAGAATCCATGCTTGTCACCAGCCAGCAGAAAACCAACTCCGTCAACTCCCTGAGGGTGTTGCAGTCCCTAGATGTTTCTGCAACCAGCACTCACCTCTGAAAACAAGGAAACAGCATTTGCATTTGCAGCCTTACACGTATTGTCGTCTGGAGCGTGGGGAAAGAATTCTTTTAAAAGCTTTTGTAAAATAACATTTTCTGCCGGCAGCAGCTTCATCACCAGCTGCAGCGACTGAATATTTAAATGCACGGCTTCCCTCAGAAGCAGTGAATAAGTCAATTCTGACTCCTGGGTGCATACACTGTCCAGGGTGTCTCTTCCAAGTACCAGGCTATATGTCTGTGTTCTGCCCTAAGAGGGGCTGGGAAAAAAATCACCTTGCATTATTCTCTGAAATACTGTACCATGGCAGGATGGAGGACACAGCACTCAATGTGCAGCGCACAAACTGCAGTGTGTACAACACTTGCCGCCAAGCCCTGCAATCAGAGCTGCTGCCGGCTTCACCTGGATGTCCGCGCTCTGTTTCTTTTGTTCCCTGAAAGAAAAATGTAAATTAAAACCCAGGAAACACTTTTTTCTAACTTCATGGGTCACTAACTGACTAATTGGTCCAGTCAGCATTCATCAAACATCCACAAAGGCAGACTTTGTATATGTAGTTCCGGAGAAGGGTTCTTCCAGGGTGTCCAGTGCTCACAGGTATGGGGAAGGGTTCTTCCAGGGTGTCCCACACTCACAGGTATGGGGAAGGGTTCTTCCAGGGTGTCCCACACTCACAGGTATGGGGAAGGGTTTTTCCAGGGAGTCCAGTGCTCACAGGTATGGGGAAGGGTTCTTCCAGGGTGTCCAGTGCTCACAGGTATGGGGAAGGGTTCTTCCAGGGAGTCCAGTGCTCACAGGTATGGGGAAGGGTTCTTCTAGTGTGTCCTGTACTCACAGGTATGGGGAAGGGTTCTTCCAGGGAGTCCAGTGCTCACAGGTATGGGGAAGGGTTCTTCCAGGGAGTCCAGTGCTCACAGGTATGGGGAAGGGTTCTTCCAGGGTGTCCTGTTCTCACAGGTATGGGGAAGGGTTCTTCCATGGTGTCCTGTTCTCACAAGTATGGCCAAAGGCCTGGGAGAACGATGTGATGTATTTCAGGATACGGAGTGATACGACTGGAGAATCATGTTGGCAACTTATTAACGTGACTTAAATACTATGTGTACACCCCAGATGACCAAAGCCAATCCTTTTCAAGCTATATGTGTTGAAGGGTGTGGCAGAGTTTCCCAGAGAATAATGCAAGGTGGTGTTTCATTCAGGGCTCTTCTCAGGGCAGAACGCAGAGGTTTTCAGAAGAGACGCCCCGCACGGTTTATGTTATACCTGGTTCTCAGAAGATACGCCTGAGACAGGTATGTACCCGTGAATGTTTTCTAGAATGCCTGATGTGATGATGTTGACTGATTATATATATATATATATATATATATATATATATATATATATATATATGGCTATGCGCACATGGTACAGGTACCCTCAGAGGCTGTCAGAGAGCACCAGATTCCCCCAGAGTCGGGACTACAGGCGCTTGTGAGCTTGCTGTTGTAGGTCCTGGGAACTGACCTCCAGTCCCCTGCAGGAGCAGCACATGCTCTTACCTGCTGAGCTATCTCTGGACCCCCCCCAGACTGGTCATTTTGTAAATACCATATATAGGAACTACCAGAAGATGTAAAAGCCCAGATGTGTTGCTGTATTGCTGTCATTATTCCCATCACGTGGCTTTAAGGCTTCTGGAACGCTCACTCCCAGATTCTACCTTTAGCACGTCACAGACCGATCGTGCTGAGCCGCTCTCCAGACCGGCTCCAAGCACTGACTAGGCCAAACCGCTGTCTTTTTGCTTTACGTGCTCCTGTACTACAAGTGCAACCCTTAGTGTATCGCAGCCTAAGCGGGACACGAACCTCCCTACAGAAACCTCTCCCGGGCAGAGCATGATCCCTCGCTAGTGCCGTGGTAAACGTTACCCGCCCGAGCGCTACTTTTCCTTTATTGACTGGAATGTTATTGGCTAATATGTTCAGGCTTCGGTGCAGACCTAAGTTGAAGCCCATATGTCGTTTACCAGCTGTGCCACCTTTGGCAAGCTGCTCAGCCACTCTGAGCCTTTTTCCTAGTCGAGAAAGCAGAATGGTTGGGATGATTTCCTCTGAAGATTGCTGTGTGGATTAACTGCAGCTGTAAGATCTAGATGGAATGAAGTAAATATCCATGGAACGGAAACGTTATTATAAATGGCTGTTCAGCTGGGTGTGGCGGTGCACACCTGTGATCCCAGCACTTGGGAGGTGGAGGCAGGAGGATCAGGAGTTCAAGGTCATCCTCAGCCACATAGTAGGTTTGAGGCCGGTCTAAGCTACGTGAGACTCTGTCTCAAACATGAATAAATAAACAAACAAACAAACAAACACAGGAGCTGGAGGCTTGGCTCTGCGGTTTAGCACTTGCTGGGCAAGCTTGAGGTCTAGGATTCAGATCCCAGCTCCCATGTAACAAGCTGGGTGTGGTCCCACACACGCCTGTAACCCCGGCACAGGGCTTTGAACTGCAATGTGCTGACTTCTAGCCTAGCTGATAAAACCCGGACTCCAGCTTCAGGGAGAGAGTCTGCCTGAAAGCTGCCTTCCTCCGGCCGCCTCACATTGCACAGACGTGTGCATGTATGCCAAACACATGCATCACACACGCATGCATGCTCACACGCCAACACATACACAGACATAAAAACTAGAATAAACAGATGACTTAGACCTTTAACAGTACATAGACAACAAATGACAATCCACTACATCGGGAGCTCCTTTGAAGCGAACTGTGGAGGGGAAAGAAGACATTTTTACACATGCTCCAGTGTGCGTAGGTTCTCTCTCTTTAATGAGTCTCAGAGAACGCCTCATTATGTAGGTCACAATGTCGGAATGAATGAGATGCTGATTCTTTGACTGGGATCCAGTGAGGGGTTAAAGTGGGGTCACTCTCTCCCATTCGGCCGCAGGCAGCGCACTGCGGCTATTGGGCTAGCTGTCCAGCAGCGGGTACTTAGTAACCTAGCCAGCACAGTGCCAGGCAGGGAAAGCAGCAGGCAGCCTGACTCGGGAGGCACCCCCTTTCAGTTGGGGGCAAAAACAATCCATCACTTGATATCGTCTTTAAAGTAGAAGCTGTCCATGGCTTCAAACGAGACCTCCTTAGCAGGCCTTTATGAACTTATAAAGAACACCAGAGATCTTGGGGCTGGAGAGATGGCTCCACAAGAGGCATCCAGCTCTTGTAGAAGATGGGGGTGGGGGGGGTTCAGTTCCCAGCACCTACAGTAAGCAGTTACAACTGCCTATAATTCCAGCCCCAGCAGATCCAGAGCCCTCTGCTGGTCTCCACAGGCAACTGCGCTGGGGTAACTCCCTTACTCAGACACACACACACACACACACACACACACACACACACACACACGAACACACATAACTAAAAATACAAGTAAATTCTTTTCTAAAAGCGTGTCAATGATCTCACACAAGGTCAGACTACAGGGCCACGCTTACCCTGGAGACAGAAGTGGCCACTGAGGCTGAGCGAGGCTGTTTTTCATGTGCTCCAGAGCCCGGCGGAGGCAGCAGAGCAGGAGGCTTTTGTTTCTTTTCTTTCAGATGACATCAGTCATTGGGTGTGCATCCTGGGAACATGGTCTTTTCTAAAAACTGTTAACTGGTCACAGATGGGATAGGAAATGAAACCCGCGCTGGCCTCTGCGATTATAGAAATAAAAGCCGTTGCTGGCCGTTAGTGGTCAGCGATTTGTTTTAGGACGGTGGCCTTCTCTGCCCTCTTCTTCGGTAGAAGGAATTGCCACCAGACAGCTGTGTTTGGCGTTCTCTAGAGGAAGAGCAGCCTTGGCCGGTCTCAGCACTCCCTACAAGTTTGCGGTGCCCCGCCCCCTTATCTTGCACTTACACAAAAAGCTTCTCTGTGGTTTGTAAGGAATGACGTAACTTGCTCCTTCCAGCAAGAGGATGATTTCACCTTTTTGCTGAGGTTGAAGTAAAGCACTCGCACGACCGCAGCGCCGGGCTCCGAGCCGTGTGAATACTTAGCGTGGCAATTACTTCTCTGGGTAGAATTGATAATGACCGCTGCTCTCTGAAGTAATTCTCTTTCATTTCGAGGAATGAGTAAACGAAAATATGCAGGCTCACCACCGCACCCGAGGAACCCGTTCCCGTTTCTATCAGGAATTCTAATTCCCGTCGTATTGAATTCTTGAAATTCCTTATCCCCCTTTCACTGGGAGTTTTGAAAAATTAATTCTTCAATTGGATACAACTTTCTAAGGAGTTCAACCTGGGAAGCTGATAAACTCCAAGGTGCTTAGCAAAGATCTTCTCCAACACATTGCATATTTGTGAGCACTGGCATTCTGCATGTATCATTGGCAATGTGCAACGCAAAGTTGCATCTTGCATATCTGCAGAGTTCAGCCCATTATGACGAACGTGCAGGCAGAGGCTAACATTCGAAGAGTCAGACTGCCCGGGGGGAAATGAATGAGAGAGATTTTATAGTCCTTTGATTTCCTCCCAACCCAGTGGGGCTTTGATTCCTGGTTTAAATGTATAAGATTTATTGTAATTCCCCTTGCAATAAAAACACGCTCATTTTTCAAGTAGCAATCCCCTAATTAAGAAGGAGGACAAAAGTCCTGAGATACAATGAGATGTAGCACCTTCAGGGCTTTCAAAGAATTATCAGTGTAAACAGCTGGTTATCCAGGCAGGTGACGAGACCTCTTGTGTTCCAGCAAGACATAGAGACAAAAAGTCCTCTGCTGTTGTCTCCCTTTGTCAGTAGCCGAGACAGAGATCAGCACCCCACATACAGCGCAGGATCCATCCTGAGTCAGTTATGGAAACCTTACGGAATTTGGCTCTGCACCGAGACTCTGAGGAGTCCCAGATGTGCCCTTAAATTGCTGAAGTAAGCAACGCCCTACAACTAAGGTCACTTTTCATTTTTCAAAGACGACTGGAGATGCCCAGGTCACTCTGAGTGTGTCTCCGGTGACCCTCTCATGACCTTTGGATCCGAGACTTCAAAACAGGAGCATGCTCAGTGCGGTGTCTCACCGTCTGCAGATAACCCGCTGTGTGTCCTTTCCTTCTGTACCAGCAAGGCCTCTACTGACCTAGCAAGCTGATACAGAACCATGTGTTTCCGGCGGTTGGGTCTGGGCTGGATGCCTCCGGAACTGAAAATAAGGGTTCACACAGATTTTCTAAAGAAGCAAGATAATTGGAACGAAGTGACAGAGCAGAGACTGACAGCAGGCAACAAGGCCGGGACACTGTCTGCAGCTTGCTTCGTCGGGTGCGAGAGGAGGAGGGGTTGGTTACTACGAAGCTCAGTTTGGGCGAGTCTCTATTTTGGCTGATGGACGAGGTCACGTGATCATCTTCAGCTGTACACATCCCTTCCCGTGATGCCTTGCTCACGTGCACCGAGTGCCCCCTCTTAGTCCTCAGGCCCTGTACACTGGGGATACACTTGAATATGTTTGATCCCACGGAGGGAATACTCATACCGCGGACTGGAGATGGTGCCTAAGGCCTGAAGTGGGTGCGGGGCTACAGGGCTCTAAAGTTGCTAGGTGCCCTGTTGGGAGGCGAATGTCTGCGCATAGTAGGTGCAGGGGAGGAGCTGGGCTGCCAAGCACATTAGATGTGTGTGCATAATCCAAACCGGAAGGGCGTCTCGGGATACTTAACCATCTCCTACCTGTCTGCCTGGTACAGGGCTTTGTCTTAAGGCAGGCAAGGCCGCGGCAGGGTGAGGCGCTGTGTGCTCCTCTCCGGGGCTGACACGCGCACCCTTCAATGTTAGAGGTGTTTGTCTTTTTCTTCTCATCTCCCCATACATTTTTTTTATTTGAGCTTTCAGTTTTTTAATTTTTTAAAAATATTTTTATCATTTTTGTAGGGTCTGTGTGTGTGTGTGTGTGTGCATGTAACAGTGCACACGTGGAAACAGGTCTCTCCTACCTTTACGGGAGTTCCGGGCGCCGAACTCGGGACCCCAGGCTTGCTAAGCCCTCTCGCTAACCCCGAATGCTCATTCACACCAGTGGTTCCAGAGATTGGTCCCAAGCCCGACCTGATGAATTGGTGACTGAGAGGGAACCCCTTAACAAAAAATTGGCCCGTCATTAGAATTTGTGCTGAGGGTTCAAACCTGTGACCGGAGCCATGTGATCAACAGAAGGCTGTTTAGCAGTCTTGAGAAAGAACTGCAGACAGCCCAGAGTTCCCAGCCGTGGCTCCAAATTCCTCACCTGTAACTATTACTTTGTAACAGAAAAATTAGAGAGTGACTTTCCAGACTAAAACTGCATAGAAAGTATGAAAAAACGTGAAGAAGAAAATAAAAACCATATGGGAGAAGAATTCAACATTTTAGCTAGCTTCCCCCTAGTTACCCCAGATTCTTTGTATTTTAAATTTTTGTTTTGTTGGATTTGTCTTTTTCATATCATGTTCTGTTAATAAATATCATTTTCTATTACAAATGTAGGGTGTTGAAGAGCCTGTGTCACTCCTCTCTCTCTCCCGCCCTCCCTCTCTCTCTGTCTCCCTTTCTCTCACACACTCACTCACATACACTAGTGTCTCTAGCAGTTTCTGTGCTCAGTAGACATGTAGAAGCTGAGTGCATTCTGTAACCTAGTTTTCAGCTCCTTGCTGGACACTCCTGAGCACCGAGGAAAAGTGTCCTGGTGGGTTTTATTTCTTTCTTTCTCAATCAGCTCCAAAAATATTTTAGGCTAATTATAACAAAAAATACAGTTGAATTATTAAAAACAATTTAAATAGCTCTTTGATCTTTCAAAATAGCTGAGGGGGGGTCGGTGCTGGAGACATGGCTCAGCAGTTAGGACCACTGGCTGCTCTTGTAGAGAACCCAGGTTCGGCACCCACCTGGGAGCTCATAACTGTCTGTTACTCCATTTCAGGGACTCAACACCCTCTTCTGATCTCTGCGGGCACCAGACATACATGTGGTGCACATACATACATGCAGCAAACACTCAAAATAGCTGTTTTCTAAGAAATTCGATTTTGTTTCCATCTTAATTTCTTTTAGAAAGATCCACTACAAATGTCATTTAGGAGCCAAGACAATCGCAATGGGGTTTGGTTGCATATATTAGTAATTTCCAAAGAATATTGGATTAACTAAGGAAAAGACCAGGAGTAAGTAGATGACATTTGAGAGAATCCACCTCCTTCCTTTTGCTGCTTTTTCTTTTTCCCTTCCCCCCTCCCCCTCCTCCTTGCTCCCTCCCTCCCTCCCCTTCCCTCCCCCTCCCTTACTCCCTCCCTCCTTTCCTTCCTCCTTCACTCCCTCCTTCCCTCCCCCCTCTCCCTTTCCTTCCTCCCTCCTCCCTCCCCCCCATTCCCTCCCTCCCTTCTTTCCCTCTTTTCTGCTGTTGTTTCTCTGAGATAGGGTCTCTCTGGCTCAGGTGTACCTTGAATGCACTAATCACCAAAGCCGGCCTTGGACTCTGACCATCCCGCCTTCACCCCAAGCATTGGTGTTACAGGAACAGCCACTGCGGCCAGACATTAGAAGATGTATCTACTTTCATGTGTGTTTTCCATTCCTAAACTCACTTAGACTGGAGTATGATGGCTGGAGTTCCACCCTGTAACATCTGTATTCCAGGCAGAAGGACAAAGAGAAAGGACAAGAGAGCTCCCTGCTGGGTCAGTGGTCCTTAGAGAGAGCCCAGCTCCATTACCCATCGTTCATATTTGCATCCCAAATGAGCTGTAGCTTCAAGGGAAGCTGTGAAATGAGGTCAAGTGCTACCAAAGATATAACCAAGAATTTAAAAAAGAGAGGTCAACAGATATTGTAGAGGCAGTATCTTTCTTTTCTTCAACCACAAATTCTCTTACTTCATTTGAAAATTAAGACTTATTTGGCAGCAAAGAGAATATTCAGAAATTAATGACTCACACAACACACGTATCTACAAAGTCTAATGGCTCAGGTTTAGTAAGAGGCATGAGGGTGCTATCAAGGAGCAGGTATGTTTACAGTTTGCATCCTTTTGTGTGTTTGAGACAGGGTCTCGTGTAGCCTAGGCTGGCCCTGAACTCATTACGCAGTTGAGGGTGGTCATGAACTCCTGGTCTCAGTTCCTCCTCCTGAGTGCTGGGACTAAGGCAAGCAGCACCTTGCTGGGTTTGTATGATGCTAGGCATTGGATACAAGGATCACGCATGCAGACATTCTACACTGAGCTGCATCGCAGCCCTGGCTCGGGTCTCAGTGACCTGCAAAGGCTCGAGCATCAGAACACAGCAGCCCTCCTTGTCCATTGCTCTCAGGACAAGTCTTTAGTTCAGGAGGAGGTGAGTACAGAGTCTGAACTTCAGTACAGACTGAAACATGGCACTTTCCATCAAGTGATCAGGCACCTCATGCTGGACTCATGTTGAGGGAAAGAGAAAGGTTGTATGTCCATATCAGAGCCACATGGAAAAGACTTTGAAGAGTGTGTGCACGTGTGTGTGTGTGAGTGCATGTATGTAAGTGCGTGTGTGCACACGCATGTTTGTATACGTGTGCGTGTGTGTATGAGCATGTGTGTACGTGTATATGTGTGCATGCATGTGTGTGTGCATGCTTGCACCTGTGTGTGCATATGTGCATATATGTGTGTGCATGTGTATCTGTATGTGTGTGCGTGCACATGTGTGTGCATGCATGCACCTGTGTGTGCATGTGTGCATGTATGTGTGTGCATGTGTATCTGTATGTGTGTGCGTGCACATGTGTGTGTGTGCATGCACCTGTGTGTGCATGTATGTGTGTGCATGCGTATCTGTATGTGTATGTGTGCACATGTGTGTGCGTGCATGCACCTGTGTGTGCATGTGTGCATATATATGTGTGCATGTGTATCTGTGTGTGTATGTGTGTGTGTGCACATGTGTGTGTGCCCATGAATGCACTCTTAGAAAGCACATTAAGCACCTGGAGGCACTTCTGTTTTCTCAGACCTGACTGTTGAGGAACTTCTGAACTTGGAACCTCAAGTTAAAATGTAAAAATTGCCTGGCAGTTAGTCCACTAATTGAGTTGATTTAAATTCCAGCCTTATAAGTCAAATCCCAAAGAAGAAATTTCGTTCTGAATTAACTAGTTTAATTGTCTGCGAAGTCTAAATTGACCAAATAATTGCAAGTTAATCCTTGTATTTTATGCTGTGGAAAGTTCCTGGGTCTGACTGGAAATGGGCCATTTGTATCCTCACAGTGCTCCTTGTAATGGGGGTAACTCTGTACTAGAATATCTACAGGGCGGCTCACCCGGGTTGACAAAGAGGCACATTCATAGGTGCAAACCCTGCCAGACCTCAGCAGAGGGAACCACCATCATGGCCGGTAGAACCCAGAGCATCTGAGCTCAGGTGTTTTATTGATGCGGAACTCCTCAGGTGCAGATCATAAGCAATCAAACATACCTCGCAGAAATCCAACACCTGCAGACAATTCAAAATGCCAAGGCCTAGGCAGCCCTTCCCCCAACAGTGCACGAAACAATATTTTAAGCACAACTAAAAATAAACTTCCATAACATTTTCCCTTTTCTGTATAAGCCAATAAAAAAATGCTTTATCTCTACAACACAATTTAACACTACACTAAAAAAACCATTTCAAAGAGGAACAATTATGAGACTTCTAATGCATAGAACCAATTGAAATCAAACATCTATCTAACACTTCACAACATCTTTGGACAATAGAAAAAAACAATGTCAATGTCTAATTATCTGGAATTCATTCACAATCTTTTGTGCTCTTTCAAAGGGCTTGGATCAGGCTCTGCCCTCTGCAGCACACACAGCTTGTCCTCCAGGCTCTGGCTGGCTCACACACTGCTGCTGCTCTTCTTGGTGGTCATCCCATGGTACTGGCATCTTCAGAACTGCTGGGGTCCCTTGTGCAACTGGGCTACATTTTCACCAATAGCCTCTCCTGGGCTCTCTTCATGGTGCCAAGCTTCAGCTACTCTCCATGACCTCTTCATGCCTGTAAAACCAGTATCACCTGGGTGACTCTGAAAGTACCAAGTTCAGATGCCAGCACAAGCTACAACCTCGGTCGGTTCTGGAAGACAGTTTCTGTGTGCTGACCCCGAGGAAACACTTTGAAGATATTAAGATAGAGTATGGTTTGCAGGGAAAATAACTGGTCAGTTTAAATAAGCAGCTTCTGGGCTCCAAGCCGTGGCTTCCACAACAGCTGGGGGTCCTGGGCCGGAGGGGGAGAATCTCTGGTTGAAAAATTCTGGCAGTTTGGCATTTTTTTTTCACCACCACTATGGGGAAACACACATAGACCTCGAACTATGGGGTCTTCATAGACCTCGAACACAAGACCCACTTGGGACAAAAAGCCATCAACAAACTCAGTTCATAGAGCAGTGCACTCTGGCTTCCATTTCCGGTGCCCTGGCTGCTGCCAGCAGCAGGGAGTTCAGTTCCACGATCAGGAACAGCTGTCGAAACCTTGCTTCTTCCCTGTCCCATCCCTGTCCCAGGGAACATTTGTCGGAAACATAGCTCTCACCGAGGAGCATCTTTCTCTTTTAGAACTCTCTTTAGAGCACAAGCCGTAGAATTTAAAACTGAAACGATTGAGCGCCATCGTAAAATCCCAACTTGAGGTTCCTGACAAGAATGTTATATTCACACCAGCTTCTGAAATGGGAGTTCAGTTGCTGCTGCTGAGAGGAGCTCAGTCAGACAGAACTCAGGAAGCACGGGCTGGCCGCTCGGCCTTGTTCATGACAGTCCAATCATTGATTCGAGGCCCCAGAGTCAGATTTAAGCTTGTCTCCACAACTCATCAAAACGAGCCTGGGATTGACCCCATTCTGTTTCACGTTTCCAGTGCCAAAACGTGTAGCTAATAGGTCTTTAAACTCCTTTAACCGTTCTGTTTCTAACCCGAGTTTGCCAGGAGGTTGCTAAGCTGCTTTGTTTTCGAAGTGCATTTATTTCTTGTGGAATTACTGCAGTCTTGGCATTCCCTAAACACGGTAGCATTAGTTTCTCCTGCTGCTGTCTAGGCAAACATTAACGAGGGATTCACGCACAGTCTTACAGATTGTCTGATTACTTCGTTCATTTTTAATGAGCTTGCTGCTTACGCTTCAGGATAACAAAGCAGAAAAATTGGGTAACATAATTCTTTCTGGGTGGAATGCCTCTAAAATTTGGCTCTCAACAATGATTAGTGGATACTGAGAGAACATTAAAACACCTTTTGCCCCGTGTATTTAAAACTCTGACTACTTCGTTTCTATCAATAGGTTTCCTTCTCAGAAATTTCTTCTTAATCAATTTTTGTGGCTGAAAGCATTCAATTTTCTTTAGTGCACGAGTCCTTAGAATTTAAGACTTGAGCAATCGAACTTCATTGTAAAATTCCAACTTGAGGTTCCTGACAAGAAACAGTATATTCACATCAGTTTCTGAAGTGGAAAGGTAAGTTGCTGCATGAAATATTAATTTATGGCTCGTAGAATCAAGGCTGTAGCTTTAATTCAATGTGTGTGTGTACCTAAGTTATCTAAATGTATTATATTATTTTAAAATTCTCATCATACAGATTCTGAAGCACAGATTTCATAAATATTCCACTAGTTTCGCAGCTATTCAGTAATCAAAGCCGCATGCAGCAATGATTATAGAATTACTCAACCAGAATGCTCCTTTCACAGTTGGACACACCTCGGTACAGAGGAAGGTTAAATCTCCATTTGCAGTCAACAAAGGACTTCCGTATCTGAGCCGGTTTTCCCCGGCACAGGAGTAAGACAACAGTGAAAATCAGGAGCAACGCCTTACCATGACTCCTACACGATTCTCAACTGCACCCAGACAGACCAGTTCTCACCACGCCGCAAACCACCTTCTGTCAGTCCCTGGGAGCGCCAGCTCACCTTGTATTCACGTGTTCCACCGCTCATCGCCCTAAGGCACTGCAAAGGAAGCAGTCTGCCGAATTAGCTGACTCGGCTCATCAACTCGGGAGTAGAAGCTGGGCGCCCCGACACCTGTGTGTCCAGTTCACCCAGCCACCATCGCTCTCAGCCCAAACTAAAACTAGAGGGATGAAGCCACAGCAAGTGCTCTGTGGCTTAGCTGTGTGTGTGTGTGTGTGTGTGTGTGTGTGTGTGTGTGTGTGTGTGTGTGTGATGGTCTGGTCAGGCTGGCCACTTTGATTGTTGAGGTTCGAGGGAGCCCACTGCTTACCCCCTTTCACTAAATCCCTTGAGGTTCAGGCTCAGAACTCAAATGGAAATAATAGATTTACTGTTAGTGAAGCCAGCCTAGAGAGAGCTGTTGTGCCCTGTACCAGACCATCTTACTTGGTGGCTCTACTAAACCGAAACTCGTTATGGAGGATAGAAGTTCAAAATCAAGGTGTTTGGAAGGCCGTGTCCCCTCTGGGGTCTCTAGGGGAGGGTTCTTCATTGCCTGCTCTGGTTTCTGGAAGTCGTAGGCTTTGCTGGGTAGGGACAGCATCACTGCAATCTCCCCTCCACCTCCGCATGGTCATCTCCCCTCGGTGTCTATGTCTATGTTCAAATTTCTCTCTCTTTATGGGGACACAGTCAAGTTTGATTGCAAGCCCCTTATACAAATGTGACCTAATTTTAGCTTAACTCATTCCTTCTGTGATTACTTTATTTAAAAAGAGAGAGAGATTACAACTCGAAGTGCTGTCAGAGGGATGTACAGGGCTTCAATGCATCTTTTAGAGGTGGTACAGTTCAACTCACGGTAGTGAGAACTTTTTACTCCTCGTAATTACTGACACATGAATCTCCACCTATGGCCCACAGTGGGCCACTGTGGGCCAGTGCCATTGAGACATCTGTTCTGTACCAGCCTCAGATACCTCGTAGGTTCCCACAGGTGACGGGTCTGTGTGGCTTGCCTCTTGCGATCATGTAGCCATGGCGCGAGCTTACACGTTCTCAGTGTTAGAAACTATCACGAAACACACAGGAGGCACGTGTTCACACGATCAGTGCATATTTCCCACGTGGCAAGCAACACGGGTAGTGAGGTTGTTGGACAAATGTTGGAGTGAATGGGGGACACTGGGGCTGGGGGATGGGTGGCATCCCATAACGTGGCCAGTCTGTGCACAGGAAGAAAAAGGCAGTCAGGTGGGCCTCTGCCCTGGTTTAGTAATATGTGGCTCTGCTGGTTTATCTTGACAAGAAATTCCCCAGTCCCATCCTGTAGACCATGTCTGCATCTTCTGTCTCCTTACATCCGTTCTTACTGCTGAGGAGCCGCTGAGCGCTTCAGTCCGAGGTCATCTCCCCTCTGATCTTCTGGAGATTCACTCACAGTTCACCTCTGAGATCAGCTTCGTTTCTGAAGCTCAAAGGCCGGTGACACAGTCGCATTAAAGGATGGAAAGGCGTCCCCACCTCCCAAAGAGAGGAAGTGGTGCGGAGAAAAGGTGGAGGGAGACGCCATCTCCTGCCAATGCTCTGCGGTCCCTTGAGAATGTGAGGTGTAACAGAAAGGCCTAGAGAACATCAGGCTCAGAGTGACGGATCCAGGGTGACAGTAGGGAACAGGGCTGAAGGCCCATGGGACCCCTCCATTTGCCCCGGCCCAGTTCTGGCAGTGCCCTCCTTCTTCCTCCCAAAACACTGCAGCAAAACCTGACAGGGTGATGATTTCTCTGCGTGTCTGTGTGTAGTCCCGCGTGATGGGACCTTCCCGCCACGTGGCCCGGAGTTCCGGGCTGCCAGCGGCCCATTCTGGGGCCAAGAGGCTCGGTGGGGCGTGGTCACTGCATGGCAAGGGGTCCCAGGGCTGTGGGCTTTACCTCATCCTGCTGTGACCTTGGGCCTCCAAGAGTCCGCGAGTGGACAGATGACCACCCGGGACACGCTTCAGTGGGCGTCTCCTTTACTTGGGGCTTTGAGGGTGCCTTTTATGTGGCACGGTCGGGGGTGTGGTCTGGCCGCAAGAATGGCACTGATTGGTTGAGGCAGGGGCTTTTGGTGCCGTCTCAGATGAACACATTTGAGCCTGTGTCCCCAGCCTGCAGGGCAGACAACGCATCTTTGCTTCATTGAAGCAGGCAGTATTAATATCTAACAATTTAGCTGGGTTTAAGCCAGGACTGAGGTGAGGAGCAATGAACACCTGCCATCCTCACCTCTAGGGGTGACCTGGGGTTCAAGTCAGCTTCAGCACACTGTAGTCCTTGGACAGTCCCACATATATATGTGGGGCATGCATGTGAGCATACATGTTTTCATGTATGCAGACACATGTATATGCATGCATGACTACGTGTGTGTGTGTGTGTGTGTGTGTGTGTGTGTGTGTGTGTGTACACATGTATGCAGATGCACGTGGAAGTCAGGGGTCAATGGCCATTGCTGTCTACTTTATGTGCTGAGGTATGGTCTCCCACTTGAACCCAGAGCTTGCCCATTCAGCGAGTCCCGTTAGCCAGCGCACTCTGGCGGTCTGTGTCCCTCTCAAGCCCTGGAGTGTAAAGTGGGCTGTCACATGAGCTCGGCATCAGTGCAGTTGCCAGGATCTGAACTCAGGCCCTTGTGTCTGTGCAGCAAATGCTTCGCCCACTATGTCATCTTCCCAGCTTTCCTTCTGAAGCCAGGCTCAGTTTGGGGCAGAACACTAATAGCAAAGGGCTCACTATCTCATCATCCACGGCCCCGGGCATTTGGTCTCTCGAAAAGACAGTATTCGTGTAGGTAATGACAACAGGTGAGCACTGGTCCGCAGGCCACAGGCAGCTTCACAGAGCCCTTTATTTTAAACTAGGACTTTCAGAATCTGTGATAATCACGATAACGCGCATATGTATAGATTCAGAACTCAGATTTAAGGGTCATTAAGTCCCTACAAGCCCTCAGAAAAAAAGAAAGAAAGAAAGAAAGGAAGGAAGAAAGGGAGAGAAGAAAGCAGCTGTCTCATTGATTTGCCCAGGCCAGGCAACATGGTGTCTCGATCCCCTCCCCCACCGTCTCTGAATTCATTGAGTAAAAAAATAAATTGAGGCTTACACCAATTTTCTCAGGCTCTTGCTTGAAAGTGAACTTCAGGTCACGTAATAACTATCAAACCACTTCTGATTGCCAGGCCTAGAAAACTTTCCCCCATCCTTTGTTTGAAAGTATGTCTTTGGGGAAACTTTAACCTCTTTCTGACTCTTAATTAGCTTTTCTTCAATGGCAAAAGTTCAGAGGAAGTGAGAATAGCAGGAGAGGTTGCCTGGGGCACAGGTTACAGAGATCATGGGATCCGTTTCGTCTCCTCCTCTGAGCTGGTTCTAGGGGTTGATACGGTTGTCTTTCAAGTGTTCCTGAGATCCAAGCCTCCCCAAGAAGACACCGGTGTGTACGAGCAGACCTGACTCCTGAGTTGGTTGGTAGTTGGTTGGTTTATGCTAGCCAGGCATCTGGGCCCACAGATTTGTCTACAAACATCAAATCCCGCAGGACGAGTCCTTCTTCCCGCACTCCTCCTAGACCGTTGTCAGCCTCTCAGTCCCTGCAGGCTGCACCTTCAGGAATCAAGTATTCTTCCACCAGGTGGGGACATCTTCTGAACTAGGAAAAGAGTCTTCTGTTCATTTGGCAACGGCAGAAAGACGGCTGGCAGAAGCCTCAGGTCCCAGAAGATCCCATTCAGAGAACTGGGGGCAGTATCTTCTCATTACTGAAATACCCACTCACGTGGGCCGGTCTGTCCTCAAAGATGAGTTTATCCTTTGATTCACTCAACGTGCTTTTACAGTGTCTGCTCTGGGCCAGGCAATGGTAGTGGGTTTAAAGTATAGTTTTATCTTTTGTGGAGCTGACATTCTAGTGAGAAAGATGAACGAAATGAATCAAAAACTCGAGTCTGACATTTTCCAGCAGTGACAGCGCTTTGTGTGTTTGTTTGGCTGGTTGTTTGTTTGGTTAGTTGGTCGGTTGATTGGCTGTATTTTGGCATAGGGACCTTACCTCGTTACCCAAGCTGCCCTCAAACTCCCGGGCGTGAGGGGTCCTCCACATCAGCCCCTTGAGCAGCTGGGACTCCCAGTGCATACTTGGCTGGCAAGGAAATGTTACGTTAGTCCACCCTGATAAGGTAACACTGAACTAAATAAGAGAAGTCTGAACACAGTCACGGGAGTGAGGGAGACTGAAGGGGTCCCTCCTCACAGAAAATCCAGAGAGCAAGTATCTCAAAACCAGGCAGGAAAAAAAGCCAAAGTGAACAGGTTAGCGCATAAAGGAGCCAGCACGCCTGCCTGGGGGCGAGACCAGAGACTCGAGAACAGAGAAGCAGGCGGGCGTCTTAGCTGGCAGGGACCTACCTGGAAGGCTATGATGGAGAATTTTCTACAGGTAAGGAGGGGCGGCTGAGGGATGTGGGTCACATGAGTCAGGTGAGGATGCTGTCCAGTGAGATTAAATATCAACTACAACCTTTTTATTTAATTATAGAGTTTAGAGCGGAGACCGTGGGCTTCATCGTCTTGGTTTGGTTTTGTTTTCCTTCCTGGTGAAAAGCAGCTCAGAGGAGGGAGGGTCAAGTTAGCTTACACTTCCAGGTCGCAGCCATCGTCAGAGGGCGGCATAGAGGAAACTCAACCAGGGGTTCAAAGGCAGAAACGACAGCTATGCCGCTTGCTGGCCTGCTCAGCTAACGGTTGTAGCCGCTAAAACTGGACACGACCGGTCCCTTAGAAACTACAGATCTGGAGATGCCTCTCAAGTGTTTGTTGACTGGCTCTGGTTTTGTCTTCATAGCAACACATTATGGAACGGATAGCTGTCAACCCGACGGCAGTGACTCTTGATGACTTTATGCTCTGATTGGTTAGTTCATATCAAAATCCAGATGCAGCCTACACCTTAGCATTTCACTGGAGAATTTTTGTGTCCTTAGGGATTTCTCTCTGATCTTTGTCTGTGGTGTTGAAATGCAACTTTCTATTTATCTACTCTTTTAGCATTAAAAACCTGTTTATGCGTGTGTGTGTGTGCATGTGTGCATGTGTGCATGTGTGCATCTGCCTGCACGTGTGCGTGTTTATGCCACATGTGTGACGTGCCTGTGGAGACAGAACAGGGTGTCGGATCTCCCGGAACTAGAGTTAGAGGCAGCCCTAAGCTGACTGAAGAGGTGCTGGGAATTGAATGCAGGCCTCTACAAGAGCAGCGAGTGCTCTCAACCACTGAGGATCTCACCAGTCAGTATTAGCATATTTAAGACTCTTTTCTTCTGTTGTTTCAAATACAAATCAATGTTTATTTGCTATTTTTGTGAG
This sequence comes from Cricetomys ansorgei, assembly GCA_026225945.1. Classification (NCBI taxonomy): domain Eukaryota; kingdom Metazoa; phylum Chordata; class Mammalia; order Rodentia; family Nesomyidae; genus Cricetomys; species Cricetomys ansorgei. The sequence goes on from JAMJFZ010001018.1 coordinate 21,576, forward strand.
TCATACCCCTAGTTTCTTAGGTGAAATGGTATATATATATATATATTCATTCTTCTAAATTCTTCCTAACAGGTTAGGCTCATGGCTGAGGTAAGTCTGAGCCCCCGATTCGCCAGACTGTTCTGCTCTCCCTTAAAGATACACTTTCACAAAGTTGGGTAACTTCCTTTCTTCACTCTGAGTGATTGGTGCCGAGTCCACATTTACACCTTATAACTTTCTAAGTTGGAATCAGAAATTTTAGGATTTTATACCTTGCGTAGTTACGTAAGCTACTCCTCACATATTTGGGGCGCCATGCATGTTAATTTATTATTTGAAAATTAAGGAATATCATTGAAATAATTTTAAAACAAAATTTGATAACTGCGCAAGTTTGGTAAATATGACAAATTGCTTATTTGGCAAATTGCCACTGAGTAAAATAATTTCAAGAAGTAACCTGGCGTTTTGTGAGTTTATTGTTAGTTCATTCGCCAAGAAGTGATCGGATTCAGTTGCTGAAGAAGGAAAGATGAAGGCATGCGCTGGCAAGCGTGTGTTGAACTCAATCCTCCGGCCTTTGGGACAGGCACAAATCTGCCTACAGAATTAAACAGCACTTTCTAGAGATTCCACTAATCAAAGCTGCAGAAAAATCTCAACATCTTCTCAGTCTGCCGCCTCTTCCTGTGCAGGTTTAGCAAATGTATAACGTGTTCTGTTTTTCTGCTCCCAGGAAAGCCTCTCCTTTTAAACACTCACCCGCGACAGCTTCCGCTAGGAGGAGAACAGTTAGTAAGGCGAGCGGCTTGATTCAATGCAACAGACACTTGCATTCATGAGAACTTTCCATTTACTCTCTTCCTGAATTTTGTTTTCTACTCAAGCACCTGCTAGACAGCCAGGTGACTATCAAAATATTGTTGCAATTATGAGATGTATTTCATGACTTAAAAGTAATTTTAAAAAATCAGTTCCCTTCACCATTTTCTCCAAGAGTGCTTGCTTGTATTGTTTGCAATGTGGTGGATGGAAGGTGCTGGCCTTGGCGCTCACCAGCGCCCCCCAGAGGCTCACCTTCCTCTCTAGCCTTGTTCTCAGGAGCTTGGCAAAGGCCTTTGGTGTATCTCCGCTCCCCACCCCATGCCTGTTCTGAGCAACGTTAGGACTGCATTCAGAATTCCCCGTCTTATATTCTTTCCCAGACATTTCTGTCTTTTCTCATCCTTGTCTGTGTTGGGTCCGCAAAATAGCTCAAGTAGGCACTGAGACGTGCGTGTGGCCATTTAAAGCAATTTATTTCAGCAGGTTACATTCTGGCATGCCAGGGCAGCCAATTAAAAAAAGCCTGGCGGCCTGTAACTGCGGCTTTGTGGGCCTCTTAAACCGAACAGGCTAGGGGGCCTCCTGGTTACCCACCCAACAGCCTGACTAATCACTTGTACACCTCAGTTTATAAAAAGCACCCTCCATTAGGAGAAGGTGCCGCCAGTGGGCCGCAACCAGGAACTGTAGGTGAACGGGCACAGTGTGGGCGGTGGGCACCGAGAGGAGCCCTCGAACCAGAAACCTCCGAACCTCAACATTAATATCATTTTCTGACCAAATTGTTCTTTAAAGTCACTTTGGGAGGCGGCTAAGTGCTTTTTTCTATTTTATTAAATCTAAGAACCGCGTCAAGCCAAGCCATCCGCAGCGCACTGTCAGCAGGAGGAAACCGGGGAGGCCCAACGCAGCACCCTCCCACCGCCACCCACCAGATTAACTACTGTGCAGGTTCACAAGGTTCAGTCAGCCTTCCTTCCGGTTCAAGAGCTGTTTGCATAAGTAAGGAGTGGACAACGGCAGGCTCCCAGTGTCGGTCGACAGCACGGCTTCATTCAACGGAATTAAGACGCTGACACTATTTCCATTAAGAAAGCAAAGTGCTAAAGTTCGGTCCCCTCCAGAAAGAAGGAGCCGACAGGACCCATCCGAGTGCCTGTCCTGCTCTCACCCAGTCCAGGCTGCTCTCTGGCCAAGCATCTCACAGGTCATCTTCCTCCCCGTCCCCCTCAGGAACACCAGCCCCAATCTTGTCGTTATCTGTAACAGTGATGGTCTCCGCTAAGAACTAGCCCTGAGCATCTTTGAAGGATTAGCAGCATAATTTATGAAAATAACCTTCTCCACACAGTTTTCAAGAAACTTCTACCTCATTAAAGTGGGACTAATCTCTTTGCTCCTGACTGTCGGTATGGTGCCTGGCACACAGGGGTACAGTCAGTGTTGGTTGACTGGAGGCCTTGGGTTCATTCATAGCATGCTCTGTTATCCTTGAAAGGACCCAGAAGGCGACCTCAACTTTCCAGGGGAAAGAGTTAATTGATTTAGTGCTGTGATGCTAAATTAAGGTTCCTTCATCATAAAACTCGAGGGCTGGGGAGATAGCGCAGTAAGTAAAGTATTTGCTGTATAAGCACAGGGATCTGAATTCAAATCTCTAGCACCAGTGTTAAGAACCACACGTGGCAACACATGCCTGCAATCCCAGCACAGGGTGACACAGGAAGATTCTGGTGGCTTGCTGGCCAGCAGTCTCAAAACTGGGGAGCGGGAGGTTTTGTGAGAGACCCTGTCTCAAAACAGTAAGGTAAAGAGAGATAGAGACAGATGCCCAGTGTCTACCTCTGGCACATACATGGGTACCAACACCTACACACACACACACACACACACACGTGTACACCACACACACACACATACACGCGCACACACACACACACACCACATACACATACATATGAAAGTGTAAAAATGTAAAGAATAATGAGAAATGGTCATTTTAGGGGTGTGTGGGGGAATAAGAATCCATAGATCCACAGCAGATGCTTACCTTTTTAACAGTTTAATATCTCCTCTCTCACCCTCTCTCTTTCCCCCACTCTCTCTTAAGATTGTTCAATACGCACCTGGCAGTGGTGGTGCACACCTTTAATCCCAGCACCTGGGAGCCAGAAGCAAGCAGATCACTGTGAGTTGGAGGCCAGCCTGGTCTACAGAGCAAGTTCCAGGACAGCCAGAGTTGCAACAGAGAAACCCTATCTCAAAACAACAACAACAACAAACAACAAAAAGCCAAAACAAAAACTCTAGAGCGGAACTTGTTACCATGGTTACAGAACAGCTAGCCTTTTCCTAGATATATAAAATCTTCTTTATTTTCAATATCACAATTTATCTAACTATTCTCTCTTTTTGGGAAAATCAGACTGTTTACAAATTTTCCAGTTTTACTTGTGCTGCTCTATTGCGTATCTGAAGGAACCTCCGCACGCGTCTTTATTCTCTGAGGGAAGACTTTAGGTGTGGGTGGGTGATTCAACAGATGATTTAAAAAAAGAAAGGAAAAAGCAATGCAGGTTTGTTATAGAACATTTGGGAAATATACATGAAAACAGGCTATAATCCACCCGGCTCCACAGCATCCAACCCCTGCTCGGTGTCTGTGCTTCTGTAACCCGCACAAAGAAGTGCACACTAAGACTCTGCACAAAGAAGCGCACACTGAGACTCCGCACAAACAAGCGCACACTGAGACTCCGCACAAAGAAGCGCACACTGAGACTCCGCACAAAGAAGCGCGCACTGAGACTCCGCACAAAGCGCGCACTGAGACTCTAGCTGTCCCTTCACTCACTGCCGAGTCTCTTTCCTCGGTGCCACACGTGTAGTGGTGTGGTGGATAGCCCTGTGCTCTGCTTACACAGAATATCAGCATTGACTTAGATTCAGGTCTCAGTCGTTCAACATGTCTGTTTTCCTTCTTACTTTATGTTACTACTATTATATGATTTTAACATCTTTGCTTTTTATAAGTAATTACATGTATATTACATATGTCTGCTCCTAAATATATGTACTGTATAGGATAAATTCATGGACATTGGATTTCTTATCAAGTAACAGGGCAAAGTCTATGGAATTTTGACAAATATATTGCAAACCAATATCCAGAGAGATTTTTTTAAAATTATGCTATTTACGCTACCCATTTTCTTTATCCTCAGATAGACTTCGTTTCATTGTTCTTTCTACTTCTGCCAATTTTATTGAAAGAGATAATGTAGTATTATCTCAACTTGTATTTTCTGGGTAGAGAATAAAAAGGTATTATGAACTGTGTTCTTCTAGACAGACTTACACTGTCACATATGTTTGTTAAAATACTTTACATAAAACATCTTTGTGGTATTTCAAGTTTTTATTATTTGATTAAAATGTCATTTTTAGAACCATAAAAATGTATCATGCAAAGTGTCAAAATGTCTAAGGTATTGCATTCTAGGTGGGGCACCAGCTAGAATAGTATAATGCCTGTCCCTAAATATGTGGTTCAATTTCAGGGATTACCAAGGTCTGTCTCATGTCTTCTGTGTCTCCCTTCTCCTCTTGCCCTGTAGTTCATTCTAAAGCGAATGCCAGCCCTCGGAAAATCTCACCAGTAACAGGCATGCTGGAGCATCGAGGTGTCTTTTCTATTGCTATTTCCTCTTTCTAGAATATCCTTTCTGTCTCCACATGGAGTTGAACACTGCTTCTGGGGTGGCTCACCAAGGACGACAAGGAGGCATATTCATAAGTCCAAACCCTGCCAGACCTCAGCAGAGGGAACCACCGTCATGGCCAGCACCATACTCGACAGCGGAACCCTGAGCATCTGCGCGCAGGTGTTTTCATGGATCCAGAACTCCTCAGGTGCAGATCATTGGCAATCAAACATCCCCACAGAAACCCAACGCCTGCAGACAATACAAAACACCAAGACCTAGGCAGCCCCTCACCCAACAGCATACAAAACAATTATTTTATACATAACTAAAAATAAACTCCCACAACATCCACATCCTCCAACTGGATGATTCTTAGCGAGATGGATGTTCGAATATTTGGTTCCTTCGTTGGTGGTGCTTTTTGGGGAGCTTAGCAGGCGTTCGTGGGAGAGGTGTGACCTTGATGGAAGAGGTTTCTCACTGGAGGCAGGCTCTGAGAGTTTAAAGACTTGTGCCATTTTGAGTTTGCTGTCTCTGCTGTCCTTGCACGTCAAGGTGTGAGCCCTGACTCCTGCCCACCTCTCACGTCTGCTGCCTGCTGCCATCTTCCCAGCCGTGGGCTCTTACTCCTCTGACCTACAAGTCCGAGTCAACCCTTCCTCCTGTAAGTCGCCTGGGACACAGTGTTTTATCACAGCGCTAGACAAGGACCACATACAATTCCTGCTCACCCTGGGGCATCGCTATGGATTTCCTGTCTCCTGAGCCTCCTCCAGGTCCAGACAGCAGACACTGGACAGAAGGACGGCATGTACTGAAAGCCCTCTGCAGACGTCTGCCTCCCAGACACCGCGTGGAGAAACGTCTCTCTGCTCAGCATCTTCCCGCACAAATGCCCATCGGTGGCTAACAGAACCCTTCTAACTGTGGCAAAGCGGAAGTCCTCCTTGCAATCCAGGGAAGACCGGGCTAAGCCAAGATGAGAACCTGGCCTACAGAGGACAAGGAAGGAAGCGCCCTTCGCAAGGGCGTGTGCATACCCCACCCCTACCCCCCCCCACCCCCCAGCCCCACTCCCACCCCCGCAAATCCCACCCTGAGGCAGCCGTTCTGTGGTTTCCACTGCAGGCCCTGCCTGCTTGGCTTTCCTCTCCGGAGGTCTGGCGTTCCTGCTCCCCCAGCTTTGCGTTACCCTCTAGGCCACAGCAGAGATGGCAAGCTTGCCAATCCTGTAGCACAGGGAGAGAGGACAGCATCCCCTCGTGCTGACGGCGCTGACCTCGCCTCCCGCTTACCGTAAAGTCCTCGCTTTCCCAGAACCTCCTTTGCCTTGAGATGTAATGATCCAGTGTTCAGATCCTGACCAATCGGAAAGGTCCCCTAGCCGCTGCCTGCTTGGTTTAAAAGGCCCGTGTGGCCACATTCTCTGCTGTCATGGTTTTTTAATTGGGTAGCCCTGACATGTCAGAATGTAACCCCCGGAAATAAACTGCTTTAAAATGACCATATGTGTATCTCAGTGTCTGTTGGAGCTATTTTGTGGACCCGACGCAGGGCACCCTCTCTCTTTCCCTGTCCCCAGTAAACTGTCCTCAAGTGTCCTTCTGTTTCTGTTTAGAGCACTTATTTTTATTTGTATGTCTCTCTGTTGTGTATTTGTGTGTGTGTGTCTGCATTTTGTGTGTGTATCTCTGTATGCGTGTGTGTGTGTGTGTGTGTCGATATGTACTGTATGTATGTGTGTGTGTGTATGAGCACGCGCCCCATGTGTAAAGGTACCCTAGGAGGCAAGAAAAGGGTGTCAGATCCCTGGAGCTGGAGTTACAGGCACTTTTGGGCCCTACACCCCACATGGGTGCTAGGAACCAAACTTGGGTCCTCCGAAAAAGCAGCAAATACTCTTAACCTCTAAGCAACAGCTCTACCACCCCCAGGCTGTTTTTACAGTCGTTTATCTACAAGACCAGGAACCTAAGGGGGCTGTGTCCTGGAGCAACACTTCCGTATCCACTTCCACTAACTCAATGGTTCTCGGGTGTTGTCATCCAATGCTCAGACCAGGTCTTCCTCTCAATCCCGCCCACACCTCCTGCCTGTCAGTGTCGCCCTGGTGTTCAGTGGTTCCTCATCCTCAGGAGCAGGACAGTGTTGTCACAGATGCACAGCACGTGCCCACTAGCTCTCCTAACGGCAGAGGCGTTCCTGCGGTGCAGAGGAGACACGCTGGGATGGACTCTGCCTCCAGCTTTGCTCGGCAGCATCTGCTGAGGCTGCTGCTGGAGCTTCCCCAGCTCTAGCGGATGGATGAGCGTCCACTGCTTGTCTGCTGCTGCTCAGAAAATGCCCCGGAGCCAACTGCCGTCCACAGGCAAGCTGGCCCCAGCAGCACGGCGGGCAGGGCTGATCTGGGTCAGTGAGCCCTAGCGTGCCTCTCCCTGCACAGGCCCTTTCGGATGATTGTGCACACACTGTCATGAGAGCAATTTAATGACTGGGGCTCGATCAGCTTGGAAATGGACTGGCCACTTGGGTTTGTAAATAAACAAATAAAGCGGACCATGTTTGGGTTTTTCTAAGGAGACCTGAAGAGGGAGACAGAGAGAGAGAGGGAGCAGAGCCTTGTGATGTCCTAGAATGGGCATTTGGGGAGAACTGCTGGACTAGTCAACCTTGAAATGAGGGGATCTTCCCCCTTCTCCCTGCTGAGGCTCCGCAGGCTGCAGGCACTGCCCCAGTGAACGAGTAGCTCTATAAATCCGAGCTGTGGCTAACCGGCTGGGCAAAGATTCTGAAGCTCCTTCCAGCCCAGCAGTCTTCTCTAAAATATTTATGGCAAGCCCAGGGTTTGGAAATCTGGGATAAATGCTGTGGAAAGAGGCCAGAAAGGGGTCAGCTGGATCCTCCTGGGTAAATCTCTTAACGGCTCAGAATTCCCTTTCTTTACCTGCACAGTTCAGCCGGGGAAGGCACTTTCCACGCTGTCTGGGTGTGGTGGTGGTGAGGAGGTGACCTGGTCACGGATAAACAGCTGGGGGCCCTGTTTCCCTAACCCGCCCTCCCCTCGGGGAGCTTTCGGAGGCTCTCCTGGAAGATGAGACTCAGCTAGCAGAAGCATTCCTGATCCCTGGGAAAGAGCACTTTCAGGTCCACAAAGGGAACAGGAAAGCTGGGGGGAGCTTTGAGACTGTTTGCTGCTCACCAGCCCAAGGCTTGTGATGGCCTGAAGTTCCCCAAATACCCTTTCACGGATAAAAAGGTTCAGCAGCCAGAGGTTGCTTCAGGGATTTCTGTTATTTTTGTATTGAAAGGTTTCCTTTGGTTTCTGAAAATGAGAAGTCCATATAATAACTGGGATGGCTTGGTAAGGAGGCGGAAATCCTGGGCCACTTCCAGGCAGATAGAGTGGCTGGGTCCTGGGTGAGCTGAGGGAACTTATAGTGGAATATTTGATCTTGTTCTCAAATGTGGTGAAGCTACACGCACTTCTGTGCAGGAATATGAGCTTTCAACAGCTGCTGTACCTGTCAGCTGCCAGAGGTCACCTTCCTTAGCTGTTGGAACTAGCTTCTGGGTGTGGATGGGCTGCAGCTTTCTTGAATGCAGAAATAACGCTGATTTGGAGATGGTGCAATTGTTGTTCGAATTTAACTTTGCCCACTGAGAACTTTATGTCAAATGTGTTTGACTGTATTCTCGCTCACGGAAGAGCTTTTTATGGTTTCCTCCCTCAGCCTAAGCACCAGCTGAGGAACACCTTGCCTAGGGTCTTGGGGGTTGTCATACTGTGGAAGTTCTGTACAGTAAGCAATTAAGAACTCTGTATCAGTGGGCAGTGCCTTTCCTCAATACGTCACCTGGAGACCACGTGTTCAGGTTCAGCCAGTCAGAGGCCAGACTCTGCCTAGGCTGTCAGGCTTGCATCTGGGAGAATCATCCTTCTGCTCTTTATTAAATACTTGGGATACAGTAGTTCCATCCACAGGAACTTCTGCTTTCGGTCTCAGGCTTTCTTGGATGCTTCTAAATGTGGTCCAAGTGCTCCCCACACACTGGGATCACTCACTGTGCTTAACTGAAAATCAGTTGCTAGTGTGCAAGATGTACAGACCCCGTCTAGTCAGGGAGAACTGGGTGGGGTTTTAGTGTGGGGTGCTCAGCGTTTGAAGAACCTTCAGAGCTTGGTGTATCCAGACCTGGACCAATGAAGGCCTGGAAAAGGCTGATCCTTTAGCTCCCTTCAAGACAGCATCTTCCAAACTCAACACTCAGAGGAGAGAGAGCTGGTGTTTCCTGGTGTTGTGTAGCAGTTTCCTCCAAGATGGAAACATTCCATTCTTCGGGGAAGCTCCTTAAGATAGAAAGTAAATAACTCAAAATAGCCTCAGGAAGTCCCAGAAACCGAACAGATTCACCAGGTCCCTCCCTCCCCAAGAGTAAACAGTCAAGACAGCTGAGAGTCACTCTCAGACCAGCCAAACTGCCTGGAAGAGGCTTAAGCCAACTGAGCCACCAGGAAGGATGCTCTCCAACCTGCTGAGCTGCCTGCAGGTTGTGCAGTGAGCTCCAGGTGCCCAGCTTTGTGAGCTGTCACTGTGCTGGGGTGGGCTTTTGGTGATGCAGCTGTCTGTGAGTCGTTTCTGCTCCTATAAGTACCCCTCATCCTGTAAGTACCCCTCATCCTGTGAGTACCCCTCATCCTGTAAGTACCCCTCATCCTGTGAGTACCCCTCATCCTGTGAGTACCCCTCATCCTGTAAGTACCCCTCATCCTGTAAGTAACCCTCATCCTGTAAGTACCCCTCATCCTGTGAGTACCCCTCATCCTGTAAGTAACCCTCATCCTGTGAGTACCCCTCATCCTGTAAGTACCCCTCATCCTGTAAGTACCCCTCATCCTGTAAGTACCCCTCATCCTGTAAGTAACCCTCATCCTGTAAGTAACCCTCATCCTGTAAGTAACCCTCATCCTGAAAGTAACCCTCATCCTGTAAGTACCCCTCATCCTGTAAGTAACCCTCATCCTGTAAGTAACCCTCATCCTGTAGGTAACCCTCATCCTGTAAGTAACCCTCATCCTGTAGGTAACCCTCATCCTGTAAGTAACCCTCATCCTGTAAGTAACCCTCATCCTGTAGGTAACCCTCATCCTGTAGGTAACCCTCATCCTGTAAGTAACCCTCATCCTGTAGGTAACCCTCATCCTGTAGGTAACCCTCATCCTGTAGGTAACCCTCATCCTGTAGGTAACCCTCATCCTGTAAGTTACTGTTAAATACTTTGGGTCACCAAGTATCAGTACTTTTAGGTTGTTGTGGGTTCCCTATCTGGGGTGAGTAGGTGTGTGTGTGTGTGTGTGTGTGTGTGTGTGAGAGAGAGAGAGAGAGAGAGAGGAGAGAAGAAGGAGAAGGAGAAGAATCTGTCACATAATATGGGGGGCGGGGAATCACAGAGCCCTTGGCTTCTTTTTTTTTGGTTGCCTGATCCTATCAGGTCTTCTCCATGATTGCAAACTTCACTCTGCAGCTGTATATTATATTATTATATGATTCCATTCATAGGAAATGCTTGAGATAGACAATCTGCATAGACAGGAAGTAGTTTTATAGTTGCCAAAGGCCAGGGGGATGGACTGGTTACTACTAAGGGTGCAGGGTTGGGGGGGTTATGAAAAGTTTCCAAAATTGTATAGATGGAAACTCAGTTCTGCGAAGAAACTTAAAACCATTTGCATAGGCAAGTTGTGTGGTGTGTGAGCTACACCTCAAAAGTGTTAACTGCCACCTAAACCTCGTGGTTAAACATGCCCACCACTCCTGAGGCTGTGAACAGCTAGCTATCTGTTGTCATTAGAGGTAAAAGCGTGCACTCTCCTCAGATCCAATACTCAGAAACCTTAAGACAGTCTCTTGCAGCTAGGCTGGCCTCAGCTCACCGTGCAGTTGAGAAAGACTTAGAACAGGCATGAATGCCCGCGTCTGCAGGTCTGCCTGTGTATGCCGGGAGCACACAGACAGGCATTCTGAAACGGCCATAAAATGCTTCATTTCACTGTCTGGCACATGAACGGGATCCCGCCCTCACAAGGCAGAGACTGGAAGATGGATAACTCAAGGCCAGTCTGGGCTACATTGTAAGACCTTGTCTCAAAAACAAAACCTAAACACTCAGGCTTTCAAATGTTCTGTTTCAGACAGTTATTCTATATCATTGTTTTGGGCGGTTTTGTGTTTTGTTTTGTTTTGTTTTTTAACCAGGATCTCATGTAGCCTGAGCTGTACTCAAACTTGCTATGTAGCCAAAGATGACCTTGAACTTGTGATCCTCCTGTCTCTACGTCTCAATGGAGGGGCCACAGGCGTGTGTCACTGTGGCTAAAATTCTTTCCCAGGCAGAAGACATAAACAATGACACTCCCCCTCTCCTAAGGTCTCAATGACAAACTGAGGCACAATTCCACCAAATGTAACTCTGGGGGACCAGTGAGTTCACTGGGGCTGCCTTACAGAAATGGGTGAGGTTTCTCACAGGACTGTGGGTGGGCCTCCACCCCCCAGGCTGAAACTGAAAAGTTTTTACCGTCCAGGACGACGGGCTGAATGCTCAGGCGAGGGTCTGACGCCCTGGGTTCGGCCTTGGGCCCCGCAGGTGGAAGGAGAGAACCGGTTCCCGCCAGCCTCTGACCGCCACACTTGCAGGGTGCCTGTGAGCACCGACCAAGCGGTGTGAAAATGCGCACGCGCCCTGGAGACAGAGGCTGCTGCGGGTTTGGAGCCTTCGCGTGCGCCAGGACTGGGAAGCGGGGGTCTGGTTAGCGGATCGGATGCAGTTCCACGGCGGGGTTTCCGAAGGCGCCTCGCAGCTGCCATCTGCCCGGGAGCAAGACTCTGGAGACCACCGGACCGGGCGTCTGGCCCCTGTCGGTGCCTTCCGGGCCGGACAGACCGCTGGGCGCCGGCGCCCCCTCGCGGCAGCACTTGGTACTGCGGGCGACCGAGGTTGACCTTGCTCCCGGGGCTATTTTCAGACACCGGGGCTGTTCTGACCTCCTTGGATACAGTCTTCCAGCTCAGCACAGTCCCGGATCTAGGCGTCCGTCTGTCCCTGCCTGCCACGTCAGCAACGGACTTGGAACCATAGACCTGGGACAAAGTTTACAGGCCCGTTCTCGTCGAGAGTAAACAGCTGGAGATAATTTGCCACAGGGGTAACTTATCACACTGGGGGTGCGGAGCGGAGCTGGACTGACTCCAGACACTTTAGGGAAAAGAAAATGCAGGACAGGGCTGGGCGTGTGTGGGAGGAAGAAGAAGGCAGTGAGCAGGGCCCTTCTGTGAGGGGAGAGGTCAAGGCTGGTGGGGCACCACGCAGGGAGGGGCAGCTGAGAAGTCTAACCAGGCTGGACTGGACAGGGGGTCTTGCTGAGTCCTGGCCAACTGGAGCTAGTGTATAGGGAGAAAGGGCCTCTGCAAAGAACATCTGGTAATCCATCAGAAACATCTGGGAAGCCAGCCCAGCAAGCTGCTGGCAGAGACCATTGCAGCCATTGTGATTCCAGAGCCCCGGCAGAAGTAGAAGCCGGGGCTGCCGGGCTCTAAGTTACACCGCACCCCTCTGAGGTGGATGGCACAGCTCCGTTTACAGCTCAGGATTCCGTAGTGGGTGTCCCAGGCCTCACAGGGGCTGTGATGGAAGCCCGGGCCCTGTCACAGGAGCAACCCCCAGGAAAGAGTCAAATCCTTCATTTTCAAGCTGAGTGCCAGAAATAGGAGGGAGCCCCATCCTGAGGCCACATGGCTCCCTGGGAGTGGGCTTGGATGTGGAGAGGGAACAGTGGGTGAAGAGACAGGCAAACAAGGCCCAACCACCAGGCAGCCGTCCAGGGGGTGGGTGCTATACGGTGCCTGTGCAAGAAACAACCCAGGGCTCCGCCTAGAAGGGGGGCGGGCTGGGACTCCTGGTCCACTTTAAGCACCTTCAGGCCTTTCTGCCTCTCGGCCTGTCCACCTGCGGCCTTCAGCACTTCTCTTGTGATCTTGCTTCCTGCTTCTCCTCTTCATTAGAGGGGGTTTCTCTTCCTTCACACAGCCGAGGCACACCCCACAGTTCATTCCATGTTGCCCCTGGGGTATTAGGAAAAGCAATTCTTAAAGCACTGCCACTCCCTCCCTCCCAAAACCCACACCAAGGTCAAGGGCTGGGCTACAGCTCGGTTGGCAAAGCGCTCACCTACCATGCCAGAAGCCTGGAGCTCTGTCCCTCACTGAGAAAACGGGACGTGGTGACGCACACCTGCCGTCCCAGAATGCAGGAGACAGAGGCAGGTCATCAAGAGTTCAAGGTCAACTCCGACTACACATCTAGTTTGAGGCCAGCCTAGGTTGCGTGAGACCCTGTCTCACACATACATGAGAGTCAGTCAGACCCACCAGCCAGAACCCATCGCAGGGTTTGCACAGAGCACACTGCCTCACGCGTCTCTAGACCTCCTAGCCCAGGAAGCTTCCTTCATCGGAGCAGGGAGGAGCCGCCTGCGATCCCCAAAGCCACGGCACTTACCAGTTCTTATGCTTAATGCAGGCGAGCTCCCGAGACAGCAAAAGACAGCAAAGCTTTCCAGACTCAGCTGAGGAGACACAAGTGCTGCCCTTTGCAGAGCAAACTCGAGCGGACAGAGCGGATACTCTGCCCCCAGCCGCCCCAGCCGCTGCAGTAATTGTGTTCTCTTCTCTACAGACATAAGCAAACCATTTCTGTCAGAAGACAAGAAGATCTATGTACAAGGCCTCTGCTCTAGAGAGGCCAGGCCGTCTCCAGTGTCGGAGGCTCTCAGTGATTTCAAAATGAAGGGATGTCAGTGTAAGTTAAGGAGAGTGTAGCTCATCGCAGTGTTTATTGCCAGCATCTTAATATTTTAACACACACAAGATGGCGAAACAACACTGTCCTAGATTCAAGGTAATTAAAAGATTTCAAACTGTCATCACTCATAGCAAATATCAGTAATGGGACACAGACATAACGCACATTTTAATGACTTCCTGTGTGCACCTCTGTGTGAGTGTGAGTGTGTGTGTGCGCACTTGGGGGTGGGGGTGCGCGTGGAGGTGTCTTCCTCTCTTGCGCTCCAGTTTGTTGCTTTCAGACAGGGTCGATCACTGACTCGAGCTAACCTCCAGACCCGGTGGATCCTCCTGCCTCTGCCTCTCCGGTGCTAGGACTGCAGACGTGACTGTACGCTTAGTGTTATATAGATCCCCATACTCAAGCCTACATGCCTCTGTGGCAAGCTCCTTGCCAGCTGTGCCATCCCTTCAGCCCAGTGAGTAGCTTCTTTCAGACCTAACCATCAAAATCTTTAGGAAATTAAGCCAAACATTTAAATGGAATTCTTGTGTGTGCCCATGTTCAAATTCGTAACCTTGGGTGATTATGGGTGCATTCCTTCTTCTGAGCAAGATCTGCTCCTCCCGAGTTGCCACCTGCTCTGGATGGTTCTGACAGAACACTGGTGTCATCTAGGCTAAGGATATACAGGTTGGGGCGTTCGGGTATAATAGTCATACCAGGCTATTTGGCACCAAGGCAGAGATCCAAGCATTGCCTGCATGGAATTGTTTCTAGATGGTCTCCGTGCTTCTTAAAGAACTAAGCAGGAACCATGTTAAATGAGCCTGAAAGATCTTATAGCCAAGAGGGAAAGAAACACTCAAAACCAGACACAAACAGTAAACAACTTACTAGACAAAGCTAGAGCAATTTTAGAAAGAAAGTAAAGATTCAATGTGGAAGTACTAGATTTCCACCACAGCCTTAAAATAATGTCCATGAGTCCATGTTGATCAAGAAAACTTGTGTGGCTCCTTCACCTTCAAGAAGGAAGCACGTAGCATCAAGTCTCTGAAGTACAGGCACAGTGGTCTGCTCCGCAGAAGTATGGAAAGGGAGGGGGAGGAGTGAGGCCCTGGTCCACACTTGACAGCCGCTCACAGGGGAAGGGAGCAGCCAGCTGAGCACTCGCTCTTGATATGAGGGGGTGAGATGAGAAGTTCACGTGTGTGTGTGTGTGTGTGTGTGTGTGAGAGAGAGAGAGAGAGAGAGAGAGCCTGCATGTGTGTACATACGTGCATGGGAAGTGTGTGTGTGTGTTTGTGTATGTATGAATGTGTGTGCCTGCATGCATGTACGTACAGCGTGTGCATGAATGGGAAGTTTATGTGTGTGTGCATGCCTACATGCGTGTATGTGCAGCATGTGCATGCATGGGAAGTTTATGTGTGTGTGCATGGGAAGTTTATGTGTGTGTGCGTGCCTGCATGCGTGTATGTGCAGTGTGTGCATGCATGGGAAGTTTATGCATGTGTAAGTGCCTGCATGCGTGTTCATGCAGCATGTGTATGCATGGAAAGTTTATGTGTTTGTGCCTGTCTGCATGCGTGTACATGCAGCATGTGCATGCATGGGAAGTTGTATATGCATGTGTGCGTGCGTGTGTGTGTGTGTGAGCCTGCATGCGTGTACGTGCAGCATGTGTGTGCATGGGAAGTTGTATGTGTGTGTGTGTGTGTGTGTGTGTGTGTAACCCTGCATTTGTGTGTGTGTAACCCTGCATGTGTGTATGTGCAGCATGTGCATGCATGGGAAGTTGTGTGTGTGTGTGTGTGTGTGTGTATGCGTGTGCGCATGTGCATGTGTATGTTTGTATGTGTATGTGTTCGCCTGCGTGTGTGTACATGCAGCATGTGCACGCAGGAGGCTACAAGGGCAAGACTGAGACTTCATTAATCCAACAGGTTTTTAAAAAGAAGAGAACCATGCTCACTTTGCCGGCAAACATACTGAAACTGGACCAATACAGAGCAGATTAGCACGATGATGACACAAATTCGTGACGAGTTCTTAGTTTTCCTGCTTAAACCAAGCAGGAAATGCTGTCTTTGAATTTTTTAAAAAAAAATTTAATGATAAAAATGTGAACTCAACAAATAAATAGCCAAATTAAGATTAAAACAAGACCATGAAGTAACTGGTGGGAGCAGGAAGATAGGAAAGGAAAGAAGGGGTGGGGGGGCGCTTGTGTGATTTCTGTTCTGACTGAATAGACTGATACGGTTCCAGAAGGACACTCAGAGATGATTTTGGGAACCGCTTTGGTTAACTGCTTTGCCTTACATGTTGGTTGTGCCCTTTGTGGATGGGAAGTCCTACACTGATGCTCTGCAGCACAGACAGGTGGAGAGTCAGCAGCATCGTTGGTCAGGATGTTCAGTGAGGTGGTAGTTTTCAGGTACTGAGGACGAAAGGACAGCCTCTGCTACTGCTTTACTTATCCAACTATTCTAAATACGTCAGTAATCATGTGTGGGTCTGTGTTTTGTTTTTTGTTTTTGAGACTTCTGTCTGGCCTTGAACTCCTGATCCTCCTGACTCTGCTTCCCAAGTGCTGGGATTACAGATATGTGCTATTACCTTCAGATTCATGAGTAACTATGAATACCAGGTTTCTGGTATTTATGGGTTTTGTTTTGTTTTTTTAGATTAGGCTGAGGTGGGAAGACCCACCCTACCTGTGGGTGACATCGCTATATGCACTGGGGTTCTGGATTACATAAAAAGGAGAAAACCAGCTGAGCATTGTTCATTGTTTTCTCTGATTCCTGACTCCACGTGGATACAACAAAATCACACATCTCCCAGCCCTGCCTTGCTCACCACCACGGACTGTGTGCCCTCAGACTGTGAGCCCTCATCGCCACGGACTGTGAGCCCTCAGACTGTGAGCCCTCACCACCACGGACTGTGTGCCCTCAGACTGTGAGCCCAAATAAGTCCTTCCTTCTCCCTAGGAACTTGGTCACATCAGCCAGGAGGGTCACGATGGAGTAGGGCGGCCTCAGACTAAATGGCAGTTTTCAACTGCTACATTTAAGTCCACAACAGAGAACCAGAGGTGCCCTGTGGCAGCCCTTGAATGACCTCATTTTTGTTTTTAGCAGTATGGACCAATTTAATACAAAAACACAACCAAGAGACTTAGTCGGACATCTTTGTTGTGAGTTGAACGCAGCCTAGCCGTGACATTGATGGGAATGCGTTATTTGGAAGGGGTTGTGAATGACTGCATCTGAAAAGATTCAAATGAAGTTGAAATTCTTAAAGCCGTAGTCCTTCTCTGCCAATGAGTGCTTTTAGCTTTTAGCACTATAATTAGGGTCAGACCTCAGCTCCAGTGAGAAAAAGCAAAGTCTAATATATTGGAACTCTTGGAAGAAATTTCTGTTATTTTGGTTTCTTTAAAAACACAGAACGGCATTTGGATTAGGTTTGCGTTCCCACCCCAGGTGTGGTGGATGCTTATGAGCTGGGTTTGGAGTGTTTGATGCAGGTGGCTGTAATATGGTTAGCTGCAGTCATTCTGGCACGTGGAGCTTGTTTTTGGGATCATGTGCTGAACGGGTTTATGGAAACTTTTCGATTATATAAAAGGTCTGAAGCCCTGACAGTTGGGGTACATGTTGGTTGGTGGTTCATTCATTGGTTGGGTTGTTATCGATAGTGTATCAATTCCTAAAAGAACAAAGGTTGGAGAGACTGAGTTTACAGACCGTGAGCTGAGAGCTAGTCTGACTCGCTGTCAGCCAGTCCTCTCCAAGCTTAGGACAGCCTGCAAGAGGCTGTGGAAATTTCTACCTTTCTCTCATTCTATATCAAGGCCACTTGCGAAAGAGGTGAAGATGTCTTTCTATCCTTCCTCTTTCCCTAATTTGAGAGTAAAAGATTGTAGTGTGCTTCTAGAGTCTAAGAAGAGAAAGTCTAGTTTATACTCAAGAGAAAGCAGCGTCTTACTAATTAGTGTGGGCAGCAGCCTAAGGGTACTGCGGGAATGAAGTCATGGACCTTCATTAAATCTAACGCATGGGCTTGGTGCACTTCTCAGAGAGTCTGGATTTAGCGTGTCGGTCTATACAGTTGGAAGTGTCACTATAGTTTTCTTGGTTGATTTAACAAAATATACACTTACTGGTAGCCAATGTCCAGTGAGCTGAAATACAAAGTACATTAATGTAGAACAATAATTCAGGTGCAGGGAGTTAGGGTGTGGGGGGGGGGTTGTGGCACAGATGCCCAACATGTCTCCTGGGGGCTAGTAGTAGTAGTTTCTTTACTCCTATTAAGTAATGATTATCCAGAAAAACTCTAGAGTCCTTGAAGGCGGGGGAGGGGGGCCCCTCTTCCTCCAGAGCCTGGCAGCAACCGTAGGAGGCACTGCCACTGAGGAGGGTTAGGAAGGTAGAGACAAGAGAAGAGAGATTTCAGCAGGGGATTTAGTTGAGATTTGTGACCTCAGTGGTGATGGGCTGAATGAGAAAGAAAGACAATGCACTGAAGTTGTCAGAAACAGCCCAGGAAGCAGCTGCCACCACAGGCTTTCAGAGGTGCGGGCGAGGGAGACTCTGAGAGGCTCGAGGGATGCAGGTGCTGAAAGCACCTTCTATGGACCTATTGCTGAGGTGACCCCGACAGACAAACTTGAGGTCGGGTCCCTCTTCCTTCGTCGCCGACAAAACCAAGCAGAAAGCACATGAGTCAAGGGACAATCCCACGCATAGATCCCCTGCCCAGACATGCAGCAGAGCACCAGAGGGCAGATTGGAGCTGAAGGACACATACCTTGTCCCTTCTACCTTAAAAGGCGCATGTTGAATGCACGGGGAACTCCGTTACAAACCCCTTCCCTTGCCAGAACCATACAGTACTTGGTAACATTTGCTGATCATTACTGTTGACACGTTATATCCTGCTGACAACAGCCTCAGACCTCAGCACTGCAATGTCTTTCAAATACAGGGTTTATGTGTCTAGTTAGAAATGTCTTCCCACTCCAAACAGGATCCTTTGGGGAAGCCCCAGGAGAGAGCAGAGACCCGCTTCTGTAGAGATGGAACGTCTCTTGGGGTTTGCTAAATAGAGGTCCTGAAGGCAGCTTATTTTCTCCCGGGAAAGCTTTTTTTTTTTTTTAAAGGAAAAAAGTTATTGTAGGGAAGCGTAGTGGTCCATGCCTATAATCCCAACATTTGGGAGGATGAGGCTGAAAGGGCCCGGGAACCTGGGGTTCAGATTCAGATTCAGAACCAGGATCAGATTCCTGAGTTAAACAATGACCCCTTCCCGTCTCGGGATTAAGCAACAAACTTCCTGAGGCTTGATTGCCCAGGTGCTAGCTGTCAGGTACTCCTAATGGACCCCCCCCCCCTTGCCCAAAGCAGACAAGCAGAGCCAATCAGTTTAAAAGATAACAAAGGCAGATTCCCACACACAGGAATCTGAGCCAATCAAAGTTGTGCACGCCCTATCCCCAGCCCCCTTCCCCTGCACGCCATAAAATGCCAAAAGACAAAGGAATCGGGGTTCCCCTCCCACTCTCCCTGCGTGGAGACTCGCGGAAGGTGGACCCTGACGCGCCGGATATTAAAAGCCTCATGCAGTTGCATCGATCCTAAGTCTCGTGGGTTTTCTTTGGAGGTTGTCTCTCGCCAGTAGACCCTGAGAGGGGCTCGCACCGTGGGGCGTGGGGTCCGGGTCTTTTCAAGGCAGGATCTGAAATTCCTGTCTACCCTGACCTATATAGTGAATTCCAGGTTACCCAGGGCTGTGTAGCAAGACTCTATCTCACCCTCCTCCCTCAAAAAAGAGAAAGAAAAAAGAAGTCACTGTTAAGGCTTAAGGGGCTCCCTGGTGACAAAGCACCTTCTCAGAGCTCGCAGGTGAAGATAGGACGCGGGGTCTGAGGAACCCGCAAGGCTCAGGACATCTGTGTGTATGCAGCATCTCTGTGGAACGCAGGCGTCCGTGGTGGTTGGACCGTTGATGACACGGATGGGGGTTGGGGGGAAGGACCACAGCACGTGGTGGCTCCGTATCAGGGCAGCAAGAGCGAGCAGTGCAAAGCAGGACAAAGAACTTTTAATAGCAGGACGACCTTAGAATGATGTCGAGATTGAAATGCTCAACCCAGAATTATCTGTGTCAAATTAATTACACTTCCCTCATCTTTTCTTCCCTTTGAAATAAAAATGGTAATGAGCACTAGCACTCTGCAAGATGAGTATCAGCCTTCCTCTGGAAGGACGTGAATACCAATGACACTGTAGCTGTGGATGAGAGGCTGCCAGCCATTAAGGGCTGTGAAAAAATTATTTTTATTTCGACGTCAGATCGCAGAGGAAAAACACCAGAAATTGCTATGGGCGTTTGCCTTTACAGCTTTTATTTTTAGGGTGTGGGTCTGAACCCAGATTCCAATGAGTCTCGTGTGCTCCCGCCAGCTGCGTGCTCACAGAAAGATTCAGTGGATCTGTGTCACACTGGAGTATCCCGTGGGGAACAAAAGCCTTTATACATCAAACCTGCTTTTGTCGAGGAGCCCAAGGCCCAGGGACCATGAGCCTGAGAACCCAACGCCGAGGCAGCCGAAGGAAAGGATGGTCTGTTCTCCACTCACACAGAACGGGAGCAAAGGTCACAGGGCACTCAGATGATGTAAGCTGCCCGCTAAGTCACAGAGCCCTGAGGTACACTGCCTGCCTGAGGCTGTTGATAAAATGGAGGACTTGGCAGTAGAGGGTAAAGTCAGTGGGTTTGTTTGCTTCTGTGACACTCCAGTCCAGGAGTCTCTGAGATTGAGATCCTTCACGCTGGTCTACTGGACAATGAGGGATGCGCAGGTGACTCATCCTTCCGGCTCCCACACCAGTGATCCGGGTGAGGTAACACTGCCGCTGTGATTGCTCTTTGGTCGGTCTCCAGCTGGAGGCGGTGGCAGCTGGAAGTGCCTGTGGTGGATTCCCTCCTCAGCGGCTGAACCACACAGCCAGCTCTTAGCTTGCAATGCTGGTAATGGCTCTCAGCCTGACAGGAGTGGCCTGTTAGATGCAGGCTGTGCTCTTGGCTAGTTTGAGCCTCTGCTCTGAGCATCGGTGCTGGCACCCTCACACATTAATACAAATTAAACAACAATCTCACGGACATCATATTGTAAATGAATGTGCAGCACAACACGGGCGCCATCATGAACTAACGGCTACAACAACCTGGGAATGTCTTCTTCCCCCTAACCCTCACCTCCAAACACAAGACAGAGGCCCAAGGTAGTGTTCAGATTTCTGGGAGTCTGCGGCTGCGCTCTGCTTCCCTGTGAGGACGTGCTCAGTCGACTGGCAGAATCAATACCTTCATGCTGTTTTCTTTTTAGAGACTCCTGGTTGGTTCTGAAATACGCTGACTAGTCTAACCACAGGGATAAGATCATCGAATGAATTATCAGGTACACTACATTTCCTTTTCAGTCCTTAAATGTCATACTTGGGAAGGCAGAAAACCCTTTCTCAGAAAGACGGGTGAGAGAAACGGAAGTGGCCATCTTGCCGACAGGTGTGAGCCCTGGCCTGTGGAAGCTGGTCGGGGAAGGTTTACCCCCTGCACCTGTCTGCACGCCTACACGTGGCCGCTGGACTTTCCTGGCCTAGTCCCGTCAGCTCCGACTGGTTATTATAATCGTGTTTGAGTTGTCTCTACATGGAGAACAGTGCTGCCAAGGGCACACTGAGTTAAAAGGGGAAGGGGCTATTTTGCAAATATTTAGTCTAAGCCAAGCCTTACCCTCCAGTCAAGGGAAGAGCTCCGTCATGAGTCTATCCCATTCTCCATCTTTCAAGTCAGTGTTTGGATTTTCAATCCCCTGTCTCTTCCTACGTACTGGAATTACAAGCATTCACCATGCTAGCCTGGGTGCCCCGCCTCTTTAAGTCCAGTTAAATCTGGCCTTAACATTTTAATTGGCCATTTGCTTTCTCTATGACAGATCCCCAAAGGTCACTTAGAGCACAGAAAATACAGGCTCCAAAGCACAGCTTCTCTATGCCAGTCTCAGAATGGAGCAAAGCAGTTTGGCATAGCGAACACTGCAGGGTAGAGGAAAATTTCAATTCTTACCGAGCTGTCTTTATTAGAGTCGCGATATCTCAGGCTACCCACGGATCTCCAAATGACGCAGTTACAGTAAGAGTAAAATGCACGAAATAGAGCTGCACCGTGGTCAAGTGCCTGCCTAGTGTTCATGGCCAAGACTGCGTCTCCAGCAACACATGAATGTTATGTGTGTGTAACACTGTGATGTCAAGAGCTAAGCACAGAGGATCAGAGATCTGGAGCTGGAGGGTCGGAACTGGAGGCAAGTTGATACCTGAGATGCTGCATACTTGAGATCTTTGTCACCCACTGCCACACACGTGCGCACACACATACACACATGCATGCACAAAACACACACACACGCATGCACATGCCTGCATGCACACACACACACACACACACACACACACACACACACACACGCACACATCCAGTCCAGACTTGAGCTTCAGATTTTCCCTTCTATCATTTCTTAATTATTTTCATTGCTGTTGTCTCGTGTAAGGTAGCTCTGGCTGTCCTCGAACTTGGCTTGCTGCCAAGAGCGCCCTAGAACTGCAGACCCCCTTGCCTCTAACTCCCAAGGCTGGGACACCAGGTGTGCACCACCACGGCCAGCTCAGACCTCCCTGCCCAGATGACCTGCAACACTACCGGCTCCCACAGCTCCTGCCACCTGCGACCCCAGAGTTCACAGCACATGGTGCCGTATGTATCCGTGCAAACACTAAACTGCCATCCGGGCTGTGGTTTATTGAAGGCAGGAGTCACTTCTGATTTATTTTCTTAGCACCTTAGATACCAGCTTCATAGAAAGTTCTCAAAAATATTTGTTGAGTAAGCAAGCTCTTGGGTGAAATAGATGTCTTATTTGTGGTACATTTTCAGAAATGATATAACACAAAATTTCTAAGGCACTTAACACTCAACCCCTCCATGACAGAGCAGGCTTGGGATCCCAACAACTGGGAAGGCTAAAGCAGGAAGTCTGAGAGTTCAGAGTGCCTGGACTACAAAGTTCAAGTCAGGTCTTAGCAACTTAGCGAATTCCCGACTCTAGTGTGACCGGGGATCTAACTTGCTGGTGGAATGTTTGCCTAGTGTGGGCAAGGCCCTATGTTCGGCTCCTGGGGCCACAGAAGAGGATGGGAGGCTCAGATAGACCGAGGTGGGGAACGGGCATATACGGAGCGAGGCTAAATGCAGGCTCGGCCTAAGACCCTGGGCATCAAACAGCGGCATGTGGTATTTCACTTGGGAAAGAGCTACATCCTTTCCACCAAAAAAGGGCAACTTTCAAATGTTTATGTTAGTTCTTTAAAGTTCTTGGGATCGCTAATTTCCAGATAAAACACTGCAAGACATTTGCAGCAGTGCGAGTGGGTTTTGGAAGGGAATCCAGTTTTGTTTTATTGAAAATAGACTTTTTTCACATGATATATTTTGATTACGGTTTTCCCTCCCCCTATTCCTCCCAGTTCTCTCCCCCCTCCCCCCCCCCCGGCGCCCCATTCAGATCCACTCCCTTTCTGTCTCTCCGTAGAAAACAGGCACCTAAGGAATAATAATAAAATACAGTAAGATAAAAACAAACAAGTCGGGACAGGACAAAACAACTAAACAAGAAAAAGCACAAGAAACGCATACAGACATCTTCTCACACGCAGAAATCCCTTGAAAACACAAAACTGGAAGCCATGCTACACATACTACATGTGTGAAGGACCTGTAGGGTCCAAAGATGCTGAGTTCATTTCCTGTTGGCCACCCACTGCTGGCATGGGGTCTACTCTTAACACTGACTTGTTTCCTCAGTGAGACCCCCTTGGAGAAAGCTAGTATTTCATTTCTGAGTGTCTATCAATGGGAGAATGCTTCTGGCTTAGGGGTGGGGCGTGTCCACCTCTCCTTTCAGGCCCAGGCCCCCTGTGCTGCCACAGTCCCTGTGAGCTCATGTGTACACCAGCCCTGTTGAGTCCAGGCCTTGGTTCCTTGGTGTCCCCCACCCCCTCTGGCTCTCATACTCTTTCCCCCTCCTCTGCAGTTCCCTGGGGGCAGGAACTCGATGGAGACATCCCTCCTGGGGCCAACTGTTGCGTATCGTCTGGCTGTGGGTCTCTGTGTTTGTTCCCGTCGGCTGCAGGAGGAAGCTTCTCTGATGATGGCTGAGCAAGGCGTGGATCTATGAGTAGAGCGGAAGGTAATTAGGAGCCATTTTATCGCTATGTTCTGCTAACAGAACAGTAGTATTTGGTTGTCCAGTCTCAGGTTCTTGGCCATCAAAGCAGCATCTGGTATGGGTTCCATCTCATGAAGTGGTCCTTCATCAGATACTGGTTGGTTCCTTCTACTGAGCCACTGTTACCAGTGTACCCTGCAGGCAGCACCATCGTAATCAAAGTGTTTGTAGCTGGGTTGATGTTTACTGTCTCCTTTGATAATGTGCAGAGTACCTTCCAGTACCATGAACATTAGTCCGTAGGGGTGAGGGCTCTAGGTAAATGATCACCGAGTCATGTAGGCGCTGCCTTCAGCAATAGGGCCCTACCATCTTTTAGTGAAGAGCCACCAACAGCCTTGGCAATAGCCTGGGTTGTTTGGGGGTCCTCATGAGACTCCTTTGACCAACAACTCGGTTAGATGTAACCCATTCCTGGAACTAAAAGCACCATTTGGTGACGAGAGATGGCCAGTTGGGACTGTCTCTCCTAATATTTGGCAATCTCATTTAGGTCATCTTCATGTATGTATGTATTTCAGGATGCTTCTGCTGGATTAGGTTTCATATGGCCCCTTGAATGGCCCTTAGTTTAGCTGCCCCTGTGTTCCCTCTCCTCCCCTCCCTGTTTGATCTTCAGTTCCAGTACCCCCAACTCCCTGTTCAACCCTAACTACCCTATCAACCCCCACCCCGGTCTTACTCTATACCTAACGTCTGGGTCTATGGACTGTAGCTTGCTCACCAATGACTTAACAGCTAACACCCACATAGAAGCAGATACACAATCTGTCTTTCTGGATCTGAACTTGGGACTCTTTCCATCCATTTCCCTGTGAATTTCATGTCATTATCCGTTCATCGGTCGGCATGCCTCTGAGTTGTTCCCAGCTTCTGGGAACTATGGATAGAGCAGCAATGAAGATGGTTAGTCTCTGCGGTGGGGTGCAGTGTCCCTTGGCATATGCTGCCGGCGACTCCACCACCACGGCAGTGCAAGGGGCTGCTCAACAGGGCTCCCGGCTGCTGGAGCACCAGGAGGCCGTTGTCCTTCTCCACTCCTTTCTGCTGCACAGCTTCGGACAGTCTTATCGGTCATGGTGTCCATTCTGCTTATTGGTAAAACTGATCTTTGACTCAGCTCTTACTACCTGGGAAGGGTCACATTGTCTGCTATCTCTGAGCTGACAGAAACCAAGAATGACAAAGTTATTCCTGGCACAGAAGGCAGGGGTTCCCCAGGAAAGACGGGAGCTGAGCCTGGATAGGGGAGTCAGCATGTCTGGGAAGACAAGGACACGTAGGTAATCACGCCGAGACTGTAAAGCAAAACTAATAGTTTGCTCACACTTCAGTAAAGTCGCCTGTTTGACGCCAGCCTGAGGCTGACCCCCAGCTCCGTGGTCTGCTTCTGAAAATGAAAAGTAAAATGATTGAAAGCTTGCGTGACTGATGTGATGTCGAAGAAAAACCTCTCTGTGATGCAAAACCTGGATGATTTTAGAGAAGCTCTGAACAAAATTAAAGACTGG
Source organism: Cricetomys ansorgei (assembly GCA_026225945.1). Taxonomy (NCBI): domain Eukaryota; kingdom Metazoa; phylum Chordata; class Mammalia; order Rodentia; family Nesomyidae; genus Cricetomys; species Cricetomys ansorgei. The sequence goes on from JAMJFZ010001018.1 coordinate 46,808, forward strand.
GGTGATCTCGGCCAAAAGCGAGCGGGCGCTGGCGAGCTCCCGGCTAAGTCGTGAGTCAACTTTCACTTTAATCAAGCACGCTTTCACCTCGTTCTTCCTCGTCACCGATCCATTCGTCCCTTCCACGGTGTCCCCCACCCCCACCCGACACACACACACACACACACACACACACACACCGCATCCTGCTGCTGAGGCTGGACCCGGCAGTGTGCCAAGAGAAGTGGATCTGGATCTTGAGGTGGCTCGGTTCCCATTGTTCTGAGGAACCACGATGTTTCCTCAGGAGCTGTACGGTTTAAAATGCTGTTTTCCTTTGAAATCTATGGGGGCGAGTAAGGAGCTTGCCGCGCAAACCCTGCCTGCTCAGCCCTTCTGATCGAATCCCTCGCCTCCTTCTAAAGCCATCTGGGTGACGGTGACTACTGAGAAGACCAAGAGAAGCAGATTCTCCCTCAGCTGTGTATGTGCTCCGCCCCCTCCTCCACCCCAGGCCTTCAGCTGTGTACGTGCTCTGCCCCCTCCTCCCACCCCAGGCCTTCAGCTGTGTATGTGCTCCGCCCCCTCCTCCCACCCCCAGGCCCAATTAAGGTCTTTGGGCAAATACACGAGTAAACGGTAAGACTGGAGTCTGTTCTAAATGTCAGCTGAAATGAAAGGTTTTGTAATGTTGGAAACAACACTTTGATGGCTGCTTCTCCAAGACTCCCATAAACCCTTCTTCCTTTAGGACATGACTGTCAAGGCGGGGACCAGAAGACACACGGGGAAACCGACCTGGGGAACTGTCGAGGCAGCAGGCGCTCTCCTGTGCAGCAGTGCTGCAGCTCAATGGCTGTAGCGACTCATAGTCCCGCGTCCCTTTGTGTGCTGCGGTAAAGAAAAATCACCCTTCACAGTGTCTTCCCACCTGGGAACCGCAGCCACTGTGGCTACCTGCACAAGATGGGCCTGCCAACACTCCATCATGAATGGAGGACAGGGCCATTGTTACAGAGGTTTATTTTTAGTTAGATATAAAATAACTGTTTCATGCACTGTTGGGTGAGGGGCTGTCTAGGGCGTTTTGTATGGTCTGCAGGTGTTGGATTTCTGTGGGGACGTTTAACTGCAAATGATCTGCACGTGCTATCAGTAGAACACCTGAGTTCTGAAAGAATAAAAACCCCTGCGCGCAGATGCTCAGGGTTCCACTGTGAGTATGGCGCTGGCCATGACGGTGGTTCCCTCTGCTGAGGTCTGGCAGGGTTTGCAGATATGAGAATGCCCCCTTGTCTTCCTTGCTAAGCCGCCCCAGCAGCACACAACCCTAAGGAGCTATGTGAGTGGCTGGCGGGGTGATTTCCTAGCGGTGCGTAAGCTGGTCTGTCCAGTAAAAAAGCCACACAGCTGTGCTCATACCAAGTCTAATTAACCTCAGTGGATCAAAACAAAACAAGGAAACCAGGAGGGTCCTGCGGGGACGGTGTTCAGCCAGCGGGAGGAGGGTGAGGGAGAATGACCAAAATATATCAAATAATGTAAAAAGAACGACTTCAGACTTAGCAGTGGATGAAATACTTTCAGTCAGAATTCTACAAACATATAAGACAATACTTGGTCAAGTTACACTGATTTATTTTGATTTCCCTCCTACTCCTGCATGCATTGTTAACACAGAAGCTGAACCCGATCCCCGCCTCGGAGGGATGCAGGCACACAGTCATCTGAAGAGCTTCTTCATCAGTGGCCTGGGGATCCAGACCTTGGGAACACTGCCAGTAACCTACATGGTGTTCATAGAAAAATTTACCAATATCCTGTTTAATGTAAACAAGCAGGAGACCAACAGAGTATCAGTGACAGCATTTTACAGGGCCCAGGAGCAGGACTATCTGTCTTAACATAGCAACTATCATGATGGCATGCATGTTTTACTTTATTGTACAACCCGAAATGTGTAATTACCATATAGTTTGTGGGTTCAGCATTGCACCGTAACTTCTTCTGTTACGTGATAAACTTCATAACTGAATGGTAACTGTCTAGTAATAACTTATGGAGATGTTACCATGAATATGAAGTCATTCTTTAATGTGTGCCCTGTAAAATTAAATGTAACAATCTTTACACTAGCAACAGTGTAAGCAAGCTAAGGATTGGTCCTTCCATATATGCATATATACTCACATTTATATACACACATGTACACATACAATATACAATTAAGCCAAAAAGCTGTGAATTTACTCAGAGCTTCATATTGCACAGATACCTTATGGGAACATTACACAGCCATAATGGGAGCACTACAATAAAAATTGGCAAAAACAAATTTGATTTTGTCAAGTGAAGAATGGCTCATTACTGAAAACAAACCCAAAGACTACACTGTTAGAAAGTAATAAAATAAATGTGCACATCTATTTCCTATCTATACAAATGTGAAGGCGGCTAGAATTCAGGTTGGAACTCGCCATGGCAACCATTTGCTAAGGTGCTACTTTCCACCCAACGAAGTCTGGAAATACCAGAAACAGCTGGTCTCCGAGACAGAGAGAAAGCCTCAGTGGTGTGGCATGTGCTCTCCTTAACAAATCATCTCAGTTCCATGACTTGTGCCGACTGCAGGTCTGAATTAAACATGGGGAAAAAAATTAAACTTGGAAGAGAAACAGGCTATCCCCAGCTGGTTACAATCGAGGTCATGACAGTAACGCAGGAAACCGTCCTCAGAAGCAGCAAACACGCGATGAGAGTTAAAGCTTCACTGAGCCCTCTGCACGGATTCGCGAGAAAGCCCCGCTGTGACGTCAAGGACAGGGCATTTGGTCTGGGAGGTAACCTCCTTGGCGTCACCTACCGGGCACTACGAAAGCGTTCAGAGATACCTAACCTCCTAATGCCTCATCTAAACACACCTTCATAAAAGGAGACTGTCGCAACACCTAAAAATGGAGGTGCTGTTATTCCTGCACAGGCTGTCAATAAATACGACGAAGCCAACCATCCTCATGCTCAGAGCCACGGGAGGACAACCGTGCACTGTCTCCCACTCCTGGTCTTTTACTGTTTGACTTAACGGATTTCCTGAATGAGCAGAGAGAGATCTGCATCACTTTAGAGATGCACAGTCATCCTGTCGTCTGAACAGTGACCAGCATTCTAGAACTGAGGCTGTTCATCATCTTCTGGTCCTCTGTTCCTCAGCAGCAAAAGTAACTATGAAATGAATCAGAGACACCAGTAAAACAGACAGCCGAGTCAGACATGCTCGGAACACTTGCCATGGCTGCACCGTGCGCGCCAGGTGACTTCACAGGGAGCAGATCTGTGTCTCCTGACAGTCTGTCGGCCGCGGACAGTGAGGAGAAAAGGGCCTGCTCTACAACACGGACCGCTTCGGGCTTCACTCACCCGAAGACTAGGAAAACAGGGGAGACAGGGTCACGTGGCTGTACCCACAGCACTCACTCACACTCTGTTCCCCCAAATTCTTTAAGGTGTAAACTGAACATGAAAAGACCTTCTAAAAACCTAGAATCACTTAAGACAAGAGACTGAGCAAAATGAAAAGCAAATGTAAACATCAGGCCCCTGGCTTTCTGATTGCTGCTTAAGTTGTCAGTCCGTTCCCAGACACGACCGTGCACACCAGTTAAGAAAATCAGCTATAAAGCAATTTCATAAAGCAGTTTTCAGAGAGGGAATCAGAGGGTCTCAACCTGGTATGTGTTATTAGCTTAAAAAAAATACTATTTTAGCAAACACTACCAATGATGAGCATAAACCCAATGCTACTGCAGAACAACAGTTCAGACAGACTGGGAGCCACACATGAAAATCAACCACGAACATGGCTATGTGCACAAAGAGTAAAAGAAACATTTCTTTAAAAATATATATATTAAGAATTTCTTTATCATATTAAATTGTTATTCTTACAAAAGCTGAAGAAGTTGATGCTGCTCTCGTGTTTTGTCTCCTAGAGGTTCTTCTGGTGGTTCCTCAACTACATTTTTTCCCATTTACAGTTTTCCTAAATATTTTGTATGATAAGAATCTTAACCTTAAAAAGTTATAAAATTAGTCTTTTTTGCTGCTTATTAATAAAAAAGAATATATGCATTTGCGTCCCAGAGAATGTCAAAATGCCTTGCTGCTTAAAGGGACAGAAAAATAACAGAAATATCAGCAACGTCCTAACATCAGAAGTTCTGCAGCTCTTCAGCGCCTGGAACACTCATCTCCCCAAGTTCCGATTGTATCCTGGACTTCAACAACTCGCAGTTCCCACAGAGAATCGTCACGACAGAACCAGAGGGAGCAACAGCAGGCCCGTTCACCAAGAGCTGTCACACAGTGGATTCTCAGCGTTCTGTCCAGTTAACGGCGATACTTCATTTACAAGGCTTCTTATCCCTCCTGGCTGCAGGGAGCTGAGTCTTCTCAGATGACATGTACACAGTGACTCTAGCTCCTGGACGAGGTTACTCACGGTGTGGCAGAAGCGTGGTATTTCACAAACGCAATGGCCGCCAGCTCCTTACAGAATTCCTCTAACACAATCACACCCTCTAGCAACGTGACATGGTCAACGCTGGAAAAAGCAGACAGAAAGTCAGGACAGCAGAACACTACCGTTGGGTGAAATTTCTGGATAAAGTATGCAAGCACCAACTCACATGGGGCCTTCCGGCTCCAAGCCAAGCAGTCGCTTTCTGACCAGGAGAAGCTTGGGGGTGAAGTCCTGAATGCGCTGAATCCGAACCATAAGGTCACCAACAACCTGCACCGGAAGCAGGAATTCGGGGATTCTTAGATAGAAACACCTCCTTCCCAGCACCAAAGGAGTGTCACTGCAGCTTTGACCAACCAACTCCTAGCTAGTCTTCAAAATATAAATGTCAGGGCTGGGAGGTGGCTGGGGGGAGGGGGGAGTGCTGAGTTCAGGTCCCAGCACCCACCAGAAGCTGGGAGCAGGGGTGTGTCCTAACTCCAGCACTGCTGACAGGACAGGACAGCCCAGGTGCTCGCTGGACAGCTGCCGAGCTGAAAGGGTGAGTTGTGTGTTCAGCAAAAGGCCTCACCTCAAAAACTACAGTGGAGGGTGAGAGGGAGACACCGACATCAACCTCAGGCCTCCACAGAAGCACACACGGTCACACACCGGCACACACGTGTGTGCAGCACAGGCCCGGGTATGCACACACGCGCACTCACACACACACACACACACACACACACACACACACACACGAGCGCACTGAGCACTACATAAATAAAACAGAATTTAGGCTTACTTTATACGTATGCGTGTTTTGTCTGCCTACATGTATGTATGCCACGCATGCACTTGGTGCCTACGGCATTCAGAAGGTACTGGATCCCCTGGAAAGCCACTGTGTGGGTGCTGGGGCTGAGGCTGGGTCCTTTGCCAGAACAGGTGCTCTTAACCCCCGAGCCATCTCTCTGGCCCGTGTGGAAATGACTTAACTAAATCTGTAATGGTTCAGAATGTAGAGCAATTATCCACAAGCAGAAGAAATGTATCACCCTACACTAGCTACACACGATGACACCAGAATGTTGATCCCAGAGAACAGAGTGTTAAACAGCTCACCCTGACAATCACAGAGAAGAGGGATCTGCAGCCGGAGGCCAGGTTCACATAGGGATCCAGAAGGTATTCGTGTATGTGTGGATGAGGGAAGAGGGAAAGTCTGGACAATACTGACGTCACCTGTAGATTCACATCGTATGGCTGAGGAGGCAAGAAGAGAAACATTAATGTGGCTTCCGGGGGCGGGATGCTCACAGCCCACTCTCCCAGCCCAATTAGCCCTCGCCAGGGAAGTCAATGCGCATACTGCGTGGTGTTGAAACTTACAGAAAGGACCAGGCCGTGACACTGGCAGACAGCTGTTATGCAGGCCGATGTCCTGAGTTGAGCACAGCAGGCCACCAAAACCCACCCGTGTGCAGACAGAGCATTAACTAGAGTCCAGGGACATGCTGAACCAAAGTCCCAACAAAGAGGGCATCTGAACTTTAAATGCAGTGCTGTGATTTCAGGCCTACTCTCCGTAACTCACACGGAGGGTGTGGCCCCTCACACGCCCCTGGCAGGCAGGAGCACAACTCTCCTGACTTTAAGCTGTTCTGCTGTCCATGGTCACGAGAGCCGGGACTGGAGACAAAGGAGTGCTCACGACCTCCAGCGGTGCCAACGCACCCACTAGCTCTTCCCCAAGAAGGCAAAGGAAGCTGGCGGGCTCAGACCTGACTGCACACACAACACCCTGGGCCGCAAGGACAACTCAGGAGCGAGTTCAGAAGTGCGGGGACCACAGCAAACACCACGGGAGAGGCTGGACACAGCAGAAGACGCAGGCACGCTGAGAACCCACGCTCCCCCCATTCTGTAAGAGGTGCTGAGACAACGCCTGGCTCTGCGTTCAACTGCAGGCTTCACTCACCCTGAACTCATACTTACATGGATTTTGTGGGAAGAAAAACTACCTTTAAGTCACCCTTTTTCAAAATTTTGCCTTAAACAAGACAAAGGAAAGGAAATCTGAAGTCCCAGTAAAGGAGAGTTCAATATATGCACCTCTCTATCTCTATCCCTCTTTAAGAACCAGCCCCTAACTATGGGCACTCCCGACATGTGGAAAGACTAGTTAAGCCCAGAGCGCACCATAGGGTCGACCACACAGTATGGAAATCGATGTCTTCCAATGCATTACCTGATCAAGAATTCTTCCCATTCTGTCAAATAAAACTTTCAAAAAATGTCCTTCAAAGAAGGCTGCTTCTAAGTCACACTTTTCCAGTGGTTTGGGGGCCCCAGGCCACTCCCATCGTAGGCAGATAGCACAGTAGTCCCGGAACTAGGGGGGAAGCAGGACTGTTAAAGAGCAGCCAAGAAACAAACCAAGATGAAACAGAGCAGTTTCTTCAGATACCACATGAAGAACCCCACGACCTTCAGTTGCGCCTGAGGCGTCAGAGCCGGCAGGAGTGAGCTGAGCTCCTGACCAGGAGGTGCAGGAAGCACTACGATGCCCGGGAGCCCATGGGAGTTGGTGGGGGAAAGGCACACTGCCTTGGAGAAATCGCTCCTTCAGTACCTGCTTGCGCACCCTCCTTTAAAGGGCTGAGACCTTTGGTCATCATGGCAGAAGTTTACAAAGCAAGGCTGAGTCAGAGCCGCCAATGTGGCTAAGCTGTTACACATAACGGGCGGACGATGCCCATCACCAAGCGAGCGTGCTGCTCTTAGGACACGGGCACTGGGCATGTGGTCATGAGGCTGGAGCGCTGCTCCCCAGGGTGGTCACGGCAGTGCTGACCTCTGGGTCTTGTGAGCACACCAGTGACACCGAGGGAAGGGAGACTCGCTCTCAGTCTGGCTAGGCAGTTTCACACGGCCAAATCCAACAAGGAAATAATTGGGAGGTTTTTTCTGTTTTCATGTTTTGGTATTCACTCTTTACCGCGTTTAATGGCGCGTTAGTTTACAACAGAGTGGAAACGGAAGCAGGTCCTTGGGTCAGGATGTCACACATCTGTAGCCTGGCACTCGGGGGAAAGAAGCAGGAGTCAGGGCCGTGAGCAGATTCAGGACCAGCCTAGCTGACCCAAGACCCTAAATCAGAACTAAGTAATAAGTAAATGGTGCTGGCAGTCAAGTCTCGTTTCTTAGGTGAGCCGACTCCTTTCTTTGGAGTGAGGGTTGCTGGCAATGGGCAAGGTTACAGGTTGGGGGGTTGGTGGCGCATGTGTGTGCATTCTACACCCCCACGCATCCCCAAAACAGCCAGCTCCGCTTACCTGCCTGTGAGCGTCTCGGAGGTAGGTGTCATACCCGGTGCCCTCCACGTGGTAAGATGACTTTGCCTCGTCTGGTACTAGACAGAGGAAACTGAAGGGAGAGGCGGCCATGAGCAGACGCCCCACTGCACAGCCTACACGCTGCACCGACTCACACCGCACACTCAACCAGTCACAACCGACAACGGAATCTCGAACAATCAAAGCACACACTGAGTTTTGATAAACGGTAGCGCTGCTCTCAGATTATTAAGTAAAGGTTTTATTAAAAGATAATTAGCTCTGTATGTAACACAAGAAAGTCTGAAAGGACTTAATTTTTAGGCTATGGCACAACAAACGGGTTGCTCTTTTTATTACTCTCAGAAGCTGGCTGTAAGTACCTGAACTTGAGATATTTTTGCAGATTGTAATTTCACATGTGAACCAGATGCAATTTTTTTTTTATGTCACCTGACAGGACCAGGCCTATCAATGACAACATTGAGAGCCAAGACACAGAAAAGACACTTGGAAAAAGCATAAAAACACAAATTGAAAAGAACGGTTCGCACGTAGCGCACAAGCGAGCACGATCTGTCGGACTGTCAGCAGTCAACGTCGCGACACCTGGGAGTTACGTAATATTGCTTGTTTAGACCACAGACACGCTTAACCATCGCTTCCTCCTCGTGTTCTCCCTTTCCTGCTGTGCCAAAGGCTGACCTCGGCTTACGCCGACTGCTCAGTGCCCTACTGGCCCGAGTGGCTTTCTCCTGGCATCGACTGTCACCCACAGCGGTCCTTTGCTACAGTCAAGACAGGAGGCTGACACCTGTCAGGACTGAATGCACAGCGCCTTTCCGTGACACTGCAGGGCAGGGCCACCACAACCGGAACTAGCCGCAGCACCTCAGCGACTCACCTGTTGACGATTTTATGGACTTCCGTCTTGCCATCATTTCTGGGGTGGTCTGGGCTGGCACGGGGTGAACTGATCCACTCTTGGCTTGGCAGAGTGTTATCTGGTGAAATGTCAGTAAATAATGGATCTTCCTCCAGATCTCTAAGTTTAATTTAATGATGTATAAGAAACAACATTTATTATGACATTTTCTAAACCAAGAGACTCTCTGCTAGTTTATGAGAAATATTACATAATTTTTCTAATACAGAGAAATAAGGACCAGTGTACATAATATGCAAATGTCATTTAACACTAACAATCTCAAGGCTTGTTACTACTTTTGTAAGCAGGCTCAAGGAATATTTAGCATCTCCCACCATTTACAGAGGGCGGCTACACTGCTGGAGGCTTTTTTAACGCACTAGGGAGAGGACCCAAGTCCTAGCTGAGAGACGCCCCCACAGAGCTGAGACTTACACAGCCCCCGCCACCAGCCCGTTCTCCACCACATCCTTGTCTTCCGGGCACAGAGGTTTGTATTCTGTGTAGTTTCTTTCTTCAAGATTTCTCAGGACCAAGTTGTAAAGAATGTGCTCGTTGGGTTTCTGTAGAAGATGCTCAAACATCCTCAGTGTCATTATGCTTATCTGAAACCAATCGACAAGAGCAGAATGAAAACAGCTTCAGGTCGGCTGTCCTTCCTGCCGTTTCAATCAGACTGTCAGGTCCGAAAGCCACACAAAGGAGACTGTATGAGAGCACCGGCTCCCGACCTCCCTAATGAACAGCTCCTCAGGCTGTGGTGACCTCTGACCATAAAAGTATTCTTGTTGCTACCTCATAACTGCAATGTTGCTACTGTTAGGAATCGTACTGTAAATATCTGACGTGCAGATGGTCTTAGGGAACCATTGTGAGAGGGTCGTTCAACCCCCAAAGGAGTGGAGACCCACAGGTTGAGAACTGCTGATTTAATGATCACAAGCAGAGGCCAGAGAGATGGCTCATGGGTAAGGACGCCTGACACCAAGCCTGGTGACCTGAGTTCGATCTCGAGGATGCACATGGTGGAGGGAGAAAACCAACTCCTGCAAGCCGCCCTCTGACCTCTCCGCGTGCACTGCGACACACGCATACCGCCACCCCACCCGCCACCACAAAATAAATCAGAAGTACATTAAAAAACCAGCATTTCAAAGAATTTTCCGTCCAGCGCTATCGCGCACGGCTCACCTCATCGGAGATGTGATCACAATGTTCGATCAGCCTGTGTCTTAGAGGGTGTGTGCCGATCTCTGACAGCGTCTCTGGCCCCCTCTGCTCTCCCAGGATGAAGACCACCATTTCTTGGAGCAGAACGTCTGAGGTCACCTGCCGAACAACGCGATGCAGCAGAGCCGTCGAGGTCAGAATCCCGATCTCAGAGCTAGGCACAGCAGACAGGTGGTCAGTGTCCAGAACGGACGGGGCGGCGGCTGCTGTGGGGTGAGAGGGTACTCACGTCTGCATCAGCTGAGGCTCCATGACGCCGATGAAGAACCTCTCGTGGATGGCCTTGGCGAGAGCCACGGCGGCAATCTAGAACGGCACGAACAGAACAAATCAACCTGGCCCGAATACCAGGACTCTCCCTGGATGTCAGCCCAGTGGGTGTTGGGAACAGAGCCTGGGTTCTCTGCAAGGGAGCTCATTTGCTTTCGTCCCACCCCCCTCCCCCAAAACTAAAAAGTACAGGGCAAAAAAATGTATATCCTGAAAACCTTGGAGTGATTAGCATCTCCCGGAGGGGAGCGCTGAGGGAGCCATGCTGTCCAGTGTTCACAGCACAGCTTACGCGTGACACTTAAAGGCACAACTAAGATACTTTTGGAATAGTGATTCAAGTTGTGCTTAATAACACACTTAAAAGCTATCAATAAACAAAGGATTCAAACCTTTTGTGCTTCCTTGATGAGCTGGTCACAATAATCAAACCAGGAAAGAAATGAAATTAAGGCTCGCTTCCCTGGGAAGGCGGACGCGTCCTCTTTGTGGCTGTATGAGTCCAGCCTGCACGACACAGAGAACACCCAGCTGAGTAATGGACACAGCCATTTGGTTTATGAGGAAAAGGCGGCACTGAATGGGCTCCTCCACTGCGCAGGGCAACGCTGGACACCGATCAGAAGAGACTTACAGAACACAGACATGGAGACGTCCCTTCAAATAAGCCAGTTCACCCCTTAAGAAGAAAGACGCTAAGGCGGAACACCACGCGGACGCCCAGGGACTTGAACAAGACAGCGGCACTGAGACGTGGAGGGGCAGTAACGGACAGAAGGGCCGCCAAAGCCCGCTGCTCCTCCTGCACTAAAATGCAGCGTGCTCAGGATGGTAACAGGTGCAGCTGCTTCAGGGACGCAAGCAGAACGCAGCGTGGGAAGACAGGAGCAAAGGAAACTCCAGGGAAGATGGCGAAGGGAAAATATTAGGCCAATCATAATAGGGACTCGATGGGCTTAAAACAAAAAGGCTACCGAGCTGGGTGGAGAGAGGCGGGCGGATCTCAGCGGGGTCGGGAGACGGCATGAATATGAGCAAAACAGTCTGTATGAAATTCTCAAATGATCAGTATATTTAATCTGTAAAAACAATGAAAATAGTAGGCTGCTGACAGGTGACAAGTTTGTGATGTTTTTAAATGTTGCTTTTATTTTTAAATAATTTATAAATGTTACACAAAACTCATACTTTCTTAAAGGTTTTTATTTTTGGCGTGTGCGCGCGCGTGTGAACGCACGTGTGTGCGCGTGTGAGCGCAGGCCCCCACGGAGGCCAGAAGAGTGGATCCCTGGGGCTAGACTACAGGTGTTGTGAGCAGTCCCTGTGGTGCTGGGAACTGAACTCTGGTCTTCTGCAAGGAAGGTGTGAGCTCTGAGCTGTGAGACGCCTCTCTAGGCCAGGAGTCCTGGTGTCTAATGAGAATAAAGTGGGTGAGTTTGAGAACAGAACAGAGGGGATGAGAGCATGACGGAGCAGAGTCCAGGACGCACAGGACGCCCAGACTGCTCTAGAGCAGCAAAGTCACTAAAAAGCAGTCTCTCCTGGATGAGGTGCTGCCCAGGGCAGAGGCAGGTGGATCTGAGTTCGAGGCCAGCCTCACCCATAAAGCAAGTCCTAGTCAGCTAGGCTACACAGCAAGACCCGATACCTCCTTTAAAGTCTTCCGGTGTTAACAAGACAACCAGTTATCAACCTTACCATGAACCCTACAGTGGGCAAAATAAAAGGAGCTGACCCTGCAACCCCGGGCTGTCCCTGCACCATGCTGTCATCCTTAAGTATAAACTGAATACAAGCCTCCCGGTTAGTGATCACTGGTGGCGCTAAACTGCGGACACTGAACATTCCTGCCACCGTGAGCAGAGGTGGACGGTGCGGTGTCGCGCGCGGGCAGCCCCCGGCAGACACAGAGCAGTGCTTACCCCCAGTTAACCGCCTCCACAGTTTCAATGTCTAAGGGATCCACCGACTGAGGTAGGGCCTTGTACAGGGAGGCGAGTCGGCCGGTCAGCAGCTCGCACAAGCAGGTGCTCTGCGCGAGGCACTTGGCGGCCGCAGGCTCCGGCAGGCTCACCAAGAGCATCAAGCCCTCACAGGCTTTCACGGCTATCCGGCCATCCTGAGAAAGAGCACACGCGTTATTTGTGGAGTTCAACACGCAAGGAGTCGGTGTTTCCCACTAACGGAAGAATGAATCTGTTTCTACTGTAAACGCACACCACCGTGACCCTACTGCAGGAGAGACGGCGGCGGCTACACGGCTACTTACAGGGCTTCTCGTCAGGTTCAACAGGGACGACACTAAGTTGTAATCCTGGTTTGGCCGGACGACGGACGCCTCTGAGGTGACATTGAGGTCATCCAAGCTCGCGGACAGGTCATCCACCTGGTGAGGGGGCTCGTCCTCTGACTCTCGGTGCCCCGCGCCCGCAGCACCCGACGGCTCCTGGGGCTGGGGGCACTGGCTGCTGTCCGCTGGCGGGGGATCCTGACCTTTCAGGGCATCTTCTGCAGCGGCACTCAGAGTTCCTTTGGAAGGCAGCGCCTTCGACTTGCTCTGAAAAGGAGCGTGTGTCTGTGAGGGGCGTGTGCACAGCAGGAATCAGGAATCACGCTGCGCAGTGAGGCCCGGCTCTGAGAACAGAACCCAGAAACCGCATCTGAACCGCCGGCCTCCGGCGTCTGCACCTCTGAGCGACATCGCGGCTCTCGCAGACTCTGGGGTACAGGTGCTGCACATGGAAAGCGAGGCCTCGCACATACTGGCAAGCACGGCACCACTGGCGACATTCCCAATCCTTCCTTGAGTTTGTGTTTTGAAATAGGACCCCGAGAAGCTGCTCAGGCTGACCCTGAACTCATTTTGCAGCCCAGGCAGGCCTCGAAACGGCAATCCTCCTGCCTCGGCCTTCTCAGCAGCTGCTGTAACAGACTTGTGCCACTGGGCCTAACCTGGATTTTCTATGATTAGCATTCCAGATGCCTAATTAAAGTAACAATAGGCGTTGTGCTGAATGAAAACACACAGGTAAACACGTTTTAGACGCCACGCTGCAGTCTCACGAAGGTTCCTGCGTCTCCACACACCAATCGCAAGGGCGACACTGGCGACAACTACTGCTACTGAAATCACCAGTACTGGCAGGTCCCTGCGCAGCCCAGCTGCTGAGTCATCACAGACGTATCCTCACTGTTGACCCTCCTGGGTCGCGGGGAGGGGGAGGTGCAAAACCACAGAAGTTCAAAGGTTGCCAGCGATAGACTGGAGGCTTCCAGGAGAGCTTCAACTGTGAGAAGTTTTTCTAAGGTTTTTCCTTAACCTCTGCTTAGGAAAACTCAAGAAAGCACCCAGGGCATTTTCTCTTGTGTCTGTGTATGATTTGCTCGCTCGATCCCCACTTCCAAACACAAAGGAACCACTAGCTTCGAGGCAAGCACTTCTTGCTTGTCTGTCATAAGAACAGAAATCAAATCATCCCCAAGTTAAAGGTCACAGGAAGCCACCTCTCCACAGGGCCTGTCACCAAGGTTCATCACGGAGGTCCTGGAAGACTGAATGGATTCAAGGGTCGACCCCCCTCTCAGTAGAGAGCCTCTCCTCTGCCACACAAGTCGCCAGATCAGTCTCGTATGAGCTCACAGCACACAATTTAAACCACTCCATGGTGCAAACAGCTCACCAATTAACCAGAAAATTACAGCATATCACACTTTACAGAAGAGCAGCTCCTGGGCCAGTAAAATGGCTCAGTGATAAAGGCACCTGCGGCCAAGGCTCATAAGCTGAGTTTGATCCCCCAAGACCCACACGGTGGAGCAGACCACTCCTTCAAGCTGTCCTCTGACCTCTACACCCATCCTGTGGCACACGCATGCCCACATGTGCACAAAACACACAACTAATTAAAGATGGAGGTGCAGCATTTCCCTTCCTCTCCACTTCTAATTCTGTCAGAACTGACATCTTAGGAGTGCTCAGAAAAGGAGCATTGTCGGCCAGTGACCCGGTTCTCTGTGGGCCAGGCAGGAGCGGACTCCTGAACACCCGGGCAGAGCCAGGGAACCTTCACTCAGAATGCTCCGAGGTGACGAGGAACTGTGCTTTGCCCCCCTCTCCTCTTGAGGGTGCATCTTGTTGGCACAACACATTTGTGTAGATAACTCTTCAATCTCTTAAACCCAGGCTTCTCCCCAAATCACTGGTCTGTATCAAACACAGCTCTTAATTCCGCATGTCCATCAGGCACCAGGACAGCGTGAAATACCTCAAGACCAGCTGCTCCCTGGCTTCCTCCTGCTGCAGTACTTCTCTGGGATTCCACGCGCCCTACACACGAGCACCCCACACCACACTGCACCCCACAGCCATGCACACTGCACCCCACGGCACACTGCACCTCACAGCACACTGAGCCCTGCAGCCACTGCACCCCACGGCACACTCAGCCCTGCAGCCACTGCAGACTGGGTCCACCGCAACCACAGCCCAACCCACCACTTCGCACTCAGTCGCTCCCCCACGTTTCTCTCCTAGGACATCTGCTCTAAAATGCCCCTGCGATTTCCGTTACTACGGCACAGACCTGACCAGGTGATGACTCCCCTGCTCATCATTAGTGGCTCCAGGTGAGGGCACTCCCTGCCACGCCCAGCCTTGGTCGCGGTCTGCCTTCTTTACACACCATGCTCACACTGCTTACTGACGTACTCATCCCTGTGCTCACCATTTCTAGCTACCATCTCTCAAGGCTCATCTCAGTGATGATGTCTTCCAGGATGACTTTCCGAAGGCCGTGAGCAGAGGTAATCGCTCCGCCCTAGGAACGTTTCTCCTGCTCATTTTGCATCCTTATTCTGATTCTCAGCTTGCTGGACCTTACATCACCGTCCCACCCCCTTCTGCAGAAGGCAAACTCTTCCATCACACGCCCTCAACATGCACAGACACCTGCAAGGGCTGGTCACATGACAGATTACAGGGGTGCATGCTGGGAGGTAGCAAGTTACTGTCCATACAGCCCCATCTCCAGGAGGCTCGTAATTCAGCGATCAATCAAGCAACTGTGAAGCTTTGTTAGCTAGGAGAAGCTGTGGAGCCCCAAAGATTGGCAGGATCACCAACCAACAGGAGGAAATAAAACTCGCATCAGGAATTCTAAAGCCAAGGAGGCCGTGGCGAGCGCGCTGAATACTGTCCACTCAGCACCCTGCACTGCGCGAGTACAGCAGACTGAGCTAAAACCTAAAGGCTTCTCCGGACAGGTCTGTCAAGTGCATGTCAGGACTGACACCAGCGAGTCGCAAACTCCCTCTGGTTCTGTTCTGTGTAATCATGACACAAGTTTCAGAGACTTTTCAAGTAAGTCTTGGGGGAAATCTACTCATCACGAATACTACAGAATCTAGGAAAACATTAGAAAAACTGAGCTCTGAAAAATCTCAGCACAGAACAGTGGCTCACTCTTGTAATCCGAGCCCTCGGGAGGCTGGAGCCGGGTTTCTGCACGTCCCAGGCCAGCCTGGGCTAAAGAGTGAAATACTATCTCAAAAAAGAATAACAAACTTCCAGGCATGAAGGCAGCGGCAGAAAGAGGGCCCAAGGTCGAGGCTGGCCTGGTCTACACAGCAGGTTCTAGGCAGACAAGGCCACATAGTGACATCCTGCTCAAAAGCAACCTATTTCTCATGCTATGCTAGCAAAAGAGCTGTAACGCAGCCTAAGGAGCAAGTCTTCAGAAGCTCAGAAGCTCCACTAACAACTATTGTGATGCAAACTTGAAAAGCCAGAACGTAAAGGCACACATTCACAGAAAACAGTTTTCACGGCCGAGTACCACGTGCAGAATTACATTCACGCGCCTGCAGCTGAGCTGCCTGCTGGCCCCCAGGAACGCTGCGGATATGACCCCAAATTATTTATTCAATAGCGGAAGACAATCCAATACACAAGAACAGTGGAGTCTAAGACAAACCGAAACCTCCCAACACCTTCAAACAGTAGCTCTCGCACACATCGCAGAGAGCTGACGGCAAAGCCCCTTCCCTAAAGTACCCCTCAGTGACACTGCTAAGAAAGGAAGGGGCGGAGCAAGGCTGAGCTGCCTCCAAGCAGGAAGGCTTCAGCCAGACCCCTAGCCCGCCACGGCGGCACCTGCCTGTACTCCCTGCACTGGTCACTGGGCAGCGGGAGGCAGGAGGGTCCCTGCCATGTAGACATGCATTTTTAAAAAATCTTAAAAAGATTAAAGGAAAAAAAGGAAATGAACAAAAGCAGAAACAGCCACAGCTTATTTTCCTCTTTAAAGCTGAGTCAAAGTGAAAACACCAATAAAACAGACCGTGTCGTGATCACGCTGTGAAGGTAGTGCAAACACTGCAGCCATCCAACCCAAAGGGAGAAGAGCTGCGGGCCTGGAGGCTCTGTGTGCCCGCCACCTCCGCCCCTGCCGCCCGCCCCGTCCCTCCCAGCACAGAGCCGCCCTTCCGAGCACCAGGCGCAGCGACAGCTTGGTGTGCGCTGTCTCAGTCCTGCCCAGGTACCTGGCTTAACTGCATTCCTTGAAATTCTCCTTCCAAGGTGATTTCAAGTTGAAATAAACACTGATCGTAAATGAGAACTACTCCTGAGAGGCAGAACTGCGAGGCCAGATTGATCCTGAGAGATTTAATTTCACAAGGAGCTATGAGTCTGAGAGGTGGGCTTACCTCCAGGAAGAAGTTCACCAAGTAGGGGTCCTGCTTCAGCTTCGCACACACGATGCAGAGAAACTGAATCTCTTCGTTTTCCGTTGGTGTTGCAAGGACCTCACCACAAAGTCGAATTAATTTCTGCCAAAAACATTTTTCTTTTAAACCTCTTTAAAACTCTATTTGTGATGTTATAGAGGTAAAGTAAAAAGAAAATTAATGTATACAACTCTACAGAGAAATACAAATACGGTGAAATAGAAGGAAAATCCAAAAATTTGCTAATTTTCATGCTATGTTAGAGTAATTTCCTCCGCTGCTTTTACTCTTAGAATACTGAACAGTCGTGTGCTGACTCTGGAGCGAGGAGAGTGGGTACCTGCACAGGCCTGTGGACGTTGATGTGTGGAAGCAGGGGCTGCCGGATTCTTCCCAGAAGCTTGGTGTAGAACACTAAAACCTGCTGCTTCATTCCTGGAGGGCACTAGGCACAGGACAGACAAACACACAGATGTTCACAGCAGGACAGACTACGTCTGTCCACGTATTTCCCTCAGACACAGTGCCCCATGCCAGTTCATGACTCTGCCAGAGTAAAGTCTTCCATTAGTATCCACACCTGGCACCCTAGAAGCACAATTATACCCGAGACCAGGACATGGCTACAGAGAGAGCAGCCTCAGGTGCTTGCAAACCACGCTGAGCGTGCGTGAGACTGGTGTCTGCTTCACGTCGGGCTGCTGACTGCGGGAACAGGAGCCTGAGAGGGTGGAGTCCCTGACAGACCAAGGGCAGGCCTTGTCATGACACAACGAACAAGTTATAACTAATACACAGACATTAATACAAAGGGTCCTATGGCAGGGACTACGTTAAGCTTACTGCTAAGACATTTGGATTATGAGTGCTGTGGGTACTGAGCAGTACCAGGAGGTTCTCAGAGCATGCCAGCTATTTTGCTGAAAAGCAGTAAGCCTGGTGGTCACTCTGGATTAAAGGAACATGAGTCAGCCAAGTCGTATGTTCTGTATCAAAGTAGATGGCACTGTCTGCGTACAGTTAAAACCGTCATGACGTGTGTTTGTCCGAGGACTATCACGGACCTGCTGTCTGGAAACAGCTTCAAATATAATCTTCAGCACAATGGTATCTTTAGGGTAACAACTGTATTATCCAGATAAAACACTAACAACATGTGTAGTCACTTGTACCAGAAAGAAATTTACTAGCAGTACAACTACTACCATTTTGCCAAATCGTCAAACAATTCAATTCAGTGTCGTAGAATTCCTCACGCAAAAGGATGAAAACCAGGGGGCCTAAGAATACAGTTGAGGTTACTGGGGCGCAGATCTGCTCCTTAGAAAGGAGAGCACTTAAATGCACACAAAGTAACTGGGGTGTTAGAGACTTTGTTAAAAGATACTACTACGTGGTATTAGAAATAATTCCATTTTGTTTTTCCACATTTCTTACAGAACTTCACAGAAGCACTGAGACTTCAGCTGGAGGAGGGTCCTCCAGTCACTTCCAGCGGCCCAAACTCAGTTCTCACATGCGGGCCATCCCGGATCTAGGTGTGCAGTGGGCAGCGTCACGGAGCTCATACATACTACAGAGTACACACCACAAAAAACAGCGGACACATCTCTCAGAACAGCCCCCTGTGGATAAGGACGTCTGACTTTGAAGCTTCTGTGGTAAAAATATTATTTATATGATATTAGATTTGCCAAGATTTTTCAAAATTCAACAGGCCTAAAATATGCATCCATCCACTGTGATGATTCAGTGAATGTCAGTGTAACCAGCGATGTGTCCTTTCAGGGCTGCGAACTCGTAAGTTGCAACTGTCATGGAGTTCTCATGCCCTCTGACTGTGAGCACACATGCTTGAGTTTACCCGGGGATTCTAAGCAGCTGAGCAGGAGTGCGGTCCAGAGCGTTGGCGGGCTCTGCCCTCTCTGTGGATGCTGCAGCTACGCAGGACACAAGTCCCCAGTCTCAAGCCCAACACTGCCACATGGCACCCCTGTCCTATATGTGGACTGAGCACCTGGAGCCTCGCCTGTGTTCCACGGTGTGGGTCAGAGACTTACGTCGGCTTTCCCTAAGGTGTATAAAGTTTCCAAGATCTTGTGATGGAGCAGGTATTCCATGCATGGCCCTGTCTCTCCAGACTCCCGCTCGTTCTCCTCCTGGACCAGTATGTCTAACATCTGCTCCAGATGGGACGGGATGTTCGTGTCAGTCACCGGGGCTTTATCATCTAGATGATAAGAAAACTCATCAGACAAACTCAAGCCTTCCTGAGCTTCCTATGTGCAACAGCATCACCCTCCCTCCCTCCATTCCAGCTCATGCAGAAAAGTCTGAAACACAGTGTAAGGTCCGCTCACAGTGTGGCTGTTATGCTAGAAACAACATAACACTTCGGCCATGTTCGACCATGACTCGCGGTCTGGAGCGCTGTCAGTGAACATTCACCCCTTATCTTTGAGTCTGCATCGCTCATGGCTGCTGAAAGGCAAGGTCTAACCTGTCTCCTCTACTCTGCCGTTCCTGAACTACCGACATTCCCGTGCCTGCACACAGGTCAGCGGCAGGTCTCCTGCCCTCCCAGCACTCAGGGTGCCGCTCGCCTCCGGAGCTCAGGTCAGACTCTGCCCACTCTCTCTCTCCACCCCCTCTCTATCCAAGACTCTACCCGACTCAGAGTGCATTTGCCCCTCACGGTAGCCAGTGTGCACACTTGCTTCTGCTACTAGATAGAGGAAAAACCTCTGAAGCAAGAATTAAACCTTAAAGCCCCTCAGATGAGGGAAATAAAGCCCACAGAAGCTAATAGTATTAAAAGGTCTCAAACAAATCTCCGCAGAGCAGCTGCTAGGCCATACTCACTGCAGAGCTACACAGGACTTTTGTCTTTCAAACCCAAGTGACCTCTGACCATCGGCTTGCCCCGAGTGACCTCTGACCTCTGACCATCGGCTTGCCCCTGAGTGACCTCTGACCATTGGCTTGCCCTGACCATTGGCTTGCCAATCTGCGTGCTCACTTCTCCACTCGGCCTTTGTTAAGGGTGTGTCTGGCCTGCACATCCACTAGCTCCACTGCAGGACCCTCAAGAGTAGACTACACAGCAGGCATGTTGTCAAACCTTAGCGCATGGGACAGTGCAGCCCGCGTCAGTTCCTAAAAACAAAGTCAGCAACAACCAAGGAACTTCGTGTTTCGAGGTGTCCACTTTTGTGCCTCAGCCGCATGGACGGCACACGCAATGGTGGCTGCATGGCCTGGAGAGGCCAGAGGGTATACAGTCGGCGATCCTTGAGACACCCCCCCATACCCCACAGCTATCCTCCCCTCCACTCGGATTAGACGGAAGCAACCAGGCAAAACTGAAGCCTACCTGGTGCCTAGCCCCGGCTGCTCTGCCTTCTGCCTCGTTTCACGGGCAAACTGCCCATGGCCTCCTGACGGTCAGTCCCCACAGCACTAGCCCTTCTCTCTCCCATGCAATGGCGACCTCGCGAACAACCTCGACTTACTCTGGACCTATCTTACGCCCTTCCTTCTCTGTCCTTCTCTGAATGCCGGCACTGGGACCCCGCACCTAACTCAGCCAGGCAAGGGCTCTCCACTCAGCCCCACCCCCGCCCCAACGCTTTACATCTCCTGAAGTAACTGAAACATCCGGGGAACTGGGAAGACAGCTCAGAGGGTAAGTGCTTGTCACGCAAGCTCAGAGACCTGAGCTCAGATCCCGACACCCATGTGAGGACCAGGCGTGGCGGCTGTGACCACAGTACCCAGTGTGACGTAGCCAAAGGGCACCGTGGTTTTCTCTAGCCTGGACACACATAAGGCCAGCGGCCTGCTTCACTTCATTTTCTGACACACTAGATGAGCATTTCAGGTGACTGTGTGTCCTGTCCATCGGTCCATCCCCTCCCCCATCAACATATAAGCTCCGGCAGGACGGCGTGGCTGCATGGCAGACTGACTACTCAGTTCCCCAGTGCCTAGGACACTGCCGACAGGAGACGCTCACAGGTACATTTTAAATGACCACAGAAGATGGATCAAGGGTCAAGGGTCAAGGGTCAAGCTGCTTGAAGCTTAAGAATAAAACAACTGAGCACTTATCTTGAAGCAGGTCGCAGGCACGGTGCTCCTTACCTGAAGTTTCTATGTAGTAGTGAGTAATTGCCTTCCAGTGGTAGACAAAATCCTCTTGTAACGGGAGAGACGGGGCAAGCTAGGACACACAAGACCAAACAGAGCGAGGCGTTAAAAGCTCCTTCAGAGTTGAAACTTGTCCATGATGCAGAACCAGCATCAAAATAAGAGGTAAACTTGGTTTTATATGTCACATATCAAGTAATATCAAAATGAGTTGAATCCAAAGTAAACGATTTATTAAGAAGAAAACCGTCTTTATCAATATCATTATTAAACTACAGCTCTCAACTTCCCCAATTCTCTGTTATCACATGGCTTCAAAGTGTAAGCAAACACCATCATTCTGTGACTGAGGTATCTGTACAGTGACATTACTGATAACCAGAGGGCTTTGTACCTGGGACTTTGGAGGGGGAAGGGGAAAGAGCAGCCAGCTCACAACATCAGCACTGCCAACACCCTAATCAGATTAAACTGCTCCCTACCCTCTACGCGTTCCGATGTAAGCCTGGATCAGGCAGTGGATGTTATTAGCAAAATAACTACACAAACAAGACATTATCCATTTAAATTCCACAAAATGTGTTACACTGCAAACTTTGAAATGCATTTCAGAAGGTTTAAGGCCGGAATTATGGCCCTGCAGCCATCTTGGTGCAAGCCGAGCAGCGTGAGGGAATGCGTTAGACGGGAAAGGCAGACATGGCTACTCTTCCTCCAGCTCTCTTCCTTAACAGTGAAAGAGAAGAGCTGGGCATCCTGGAGCTGTCAGTCAACTTGTAGTGCAAGGCCAGCAAGTTTCTATTCTGGGAGCCAAAGTCTGACGGGAAACTGCCATGTTCATACTCCTCCTCTAAGTGCCAAGAGTCCAGCCCTCGACACCGGGACCACATGTTATTTATCACCTAACACACACACACACACACACACACACATGCGCATACACGGCACTGAACACAGACACACGTGTACACACACACGCTTGTAAGCACACACAAGCACACAGAGATGCATGCACACATACACATGTACACACGTGCACACGCACACAGATGCACAGAGACCCACAGGCACACACCCTCATGGCGACATTTTAAGGAAGTCTGCGGCTCTGTGTCTGGCCACACTCACAGCGGCCGTGGCTGCAGGAGGGACACCTGACAGACGGCTGACTGCGGTAGTCGAGTCTCTCCTGCACTTCCTTCCACTTTTTCCATGCTGACCTTTGGAGTCCCCGCTAGTGACCTTAGAGTTGACAACTCTGTCACCACAATTTCTCAACTCTTGTGCAACTTACGAGCATAGTCGCGGACACGCGATGTGTCTCAGTCTACAAGGTGAGATGCGTTTATGAAAAGAAAATGGAACTGGAGAGTTTCGAACCGTCACTGGTTTCTTAAAGCTGGTTCTTCCTATCCTCGCCCGTGTGCCCAGGGCTCGATGACGCAAACACTCACCGCGCTGCGAAGACCGAACAGGCGTCCTCCCGGAGGACGGAGCCTTGCAGAGTTCAGTTTACTAACAAATGGGACAACACAGGACGAGATGACTGCTTCCACAGACATGTGCTGTTCTAAGGTGGAAACACGCCTGCCTTGCAGGTGGCCACACAGCTCCTCCGGCTGCTTCTCCCCAGCAGTGAGCAGCGGCCACCAGGCAGAGCACATCACCGCACCCCAGGCAGGAGGGTGACAGCTCAACTGTCTGAACCGCTAGACACTCAGATGAGTAATGATCTCATTCAAACACAAACACATCCTCTGACTTCGTGAGACTCCAGTGAATTGGCCTTTTACGCTACTAACACGCAAATGACCTGTTTCATCACTGCACAGGAGCGGCCATCCTCTGAAAGGGATGTGTGAATCGGCAGCAGGAGAAGCTGTGCTTTAATTTTTTAGGGTTTGGAGATTAAATTCTCAAACCTCTAATTCCCATAGCCACCCCAAATCACCAGGACACCTATCTGAGACTTCCTGTTTGTCTAACTTAGACTTCCTGCTCTCCTACCTGGAACCTTCTCCTCTTAGGGAGTCTCCCCTTCTCCTCTCTGAAGCACCTGCCACTCTGAGGCTTTCTCCCAGCCTTGACCCCCAGCTTTAACCACTGGGATGCTCCTGCGTGGAGCAGAGTCAACACCATGAAGAAATGAATGGCCACCAGTTGGTGACATCTGGCAAATCCATGTGCAGGCCGGCACTGCCGAGGTCATGCACACTAATGAGTCTTGCAACCGGAGGTCAAACCCAGGGCTTTGCACAACTAGGCCAACACCTACCTCCGCCAGCAAGCCACATACCCACCGTCTTCTCTCACTTCATATTGCTACAGTTCTCACTAAACACTCCAGGTAGGCCATGAACTTGAGATTCCCCTGCCTCAGTTGCCTTAGTGCTGGAGACACAGGTTGTGCCACCCACTTACCGGACCCACTGCCCCAAACGTGAAATTCTCACGAGGGTTCCTCTTTTTGCTCAAACCCCCATAAAATGATCAAACACTCCACTTAGCTAACTTGCCTTACGAACAACACGTTCGCTGAAACCTACAGTTTGTCCCAAGTATTGACCAGACACAAAAGAGACCCCCATCAGTAACCTGTGTATGACAGACACACAAGAGACCCCCAGTCAGTAACCTGTGTATGACAGAGACACACAAGAGACCCCCATCAGTAACCTGGGTATGACAGACACACAAGAGACCCCATCAGTAACCTGTGTATGACAGACACACAAGGGACCCCCATCAGTAACCTGGGTACGACAGACACACAAGAGACCCCCATCAGTAACCTGGGTACGACAGACACACAAGAGACCCCATCAGTAACCTGGGTTACGACAGACACACAAGAGACCCCCATCAGTAACCTGGGTACGACAGACACACAAGAGACCCCATCAGTAACCTGTGTACGACAGACACACAAGAGACCCCCATCAGTAACCTGTGTACGACAGACACAAGAGACCCCATCAGTAACCTGGGTACACAGACACACAAGAGACCCCCATCAGTAACCTGGGTACGACAGACACACAAGAGACCCCCATCAGTAACCTGTGTACGACAGACACACAAGAGACCCCCATCAGTAACCTGTGTACGACAGACACACAAGAGACCCCCATCAGTAACCTGGGTACAATAGACACACAAAAGACCCCCATCAGTAACCTGGGCAAAGACTTCTGACCATCCTCATCTCTGCTTTAAATGTGCTACAAAATACACATTCTAAGAGATCTTTTAAAGTCCCTTCTCTACCTCAAACTTATTTTAATCTTTGCTTTGTTGTTTGTTTTTGTTTGAGACACTGTAGTCCGGGATGGCCTCAAACTCACCAATGGCCCTGAATTCCTGAATCTCAGGCTTCCAGTTCCTGAGGGTTGGGATTGCAGGCACACACAACCACGTCTGGCTTTGTCTTGTTTTCCTGAGACAGGTTTAGCTCAGGTACAGCTCAGGCTTGCCTGGATCTCGCTCAGGAAGGCTGAGATAAGACGGGAGCCCCACATCTGCTTCCTCAGCCTCCTCAGTACCCTCCCCGTCTTCCCTGCTTCTCTACTACCTCGTTCTAGTCTCACCACCAGAGAACGTCCAACTACTCCTAAAATCAGCTCCCTTCCTTCTACAGCCCCCCAGCCTGGCCAAACCAGTCTCTGAACCGTTACCCACCAGGCACCACACAACGCTCTCCTGCCCGCCTCTCTGCGGCAACCCTGAGCACCTAATCACTCCGTTGCGTGAAGAAGGAGCTGGACAACGTCCACGTGTGTTTAGTCGGCTGGCTCTGGGACACGAGCTGCAGAAGGTGCTTTCCCTTCACATTTGCTGAGTGAGAAAAGCACTCAAGTTGATAGGACAGGGTAGTTCTCAAGAACTGGTAGCCATGAGGCATGCAACTGGGCAAACTGCTGAAGAGAGGTGGAGGGGTATGGGGGGGGGTGTCAAGGCTAGGCTGGGTTACAGCTTTAGGCCTAGGAAAAGGCTCAGAGGCAGGGGGCTTGCCTAGCAGGCAGGAGGCCCCGGTTCAGTCCCCAGTGTGATGGGTGGAGTGGGCTGCTGGCCCAACAGCTGTCTATTAACTATACTTTGAAAACACAGCATCCACGCTCTGGAGGATGGCTTCCACTGAGCTGGTTAAAACAGGAAAAAGCTCAGGGACCTGCAGTCCCTGGAACAAAGGGAAACAGCCACTGTGGTACCTCTGCGGGACCTGCCCCTGCAAACACTACATGGAAAGTGCTAGAACAATCTGATCCAACCTTAGGACAGGTCTCATAACTCTTACTAGCCAATTCCTGCTAGGGGAGGACCATCCTTTCTGAAAAGGGAGGAAAGAATTGCATTACAAGTCTTGGTTTTTCATCAGGTGTCAATTTCTCTCCTATCCTCAAATTGTGTCTCTCAGCTTAAAACACATTTGCAAATGCAAAGCTTTGAAAACATTTCCCATTTTCCCTCTTTGTAAGTAGTTAATTGCAGACGAGGAAAAACCATTTAAATAATGCATGCCAGTAGGAAGGCACACTCCTGTAATCCCAGCTATTTGGGCGGCTGAACAGGAGTTTGGAGAGCCGGGGCAATTTAGTGAGACTCTATTTCAGAATAAAAATTTAAGGGCTGCAGAGACTCTCAATAGTTAAGAGCACACACGTGTTGATCTTGACAAGAACCAGCTTTAGCTCCAGGGAATTGGGCATGCTTGTCTGACCTCCACAGGCACCCAGCATACACTGGGTTCAGGTATGGTGAACCCAGGCAGAAACAAACACACATGCACATAAAATAAATTAAGTCTAAAAAGAATTTTTTATTTTAAAGGGATGGGAACTGAGATGATGGTCCAGCAGTCAAAGACACTTGCTGGTGTCTGATCACCTGAGTTTAATTCCCCAGTCCCCACTGGTGAAAGGCAAGAGCTGACTTCAGTAAGACAGCCTCAAACTTCCACCTGACCAAGTGTTCATGCTGACACATGCACATACACACAGGCACACAGAGGCATACATACATACACACACACACACACACACACACACACACGGACACGGACACGGACACACATGCAAAGACTCAAATGGACACCACCACACAGGCATACACACAAAGAGAGGCACACACACACACACATGCACAAGCACACACAAGTGTGCGCAAACCAAAAAAAAAAAAAAGGTCATAATAAAAATGTTTGGAAAGGCCTGGGTAGAAGACTGTGGTACAGCACTTACCTACCAGAAACTAAACAGAAAGCAAAGCTCAAGCCTGTAGCCCCAGCTCTTGGGAGGTGGAGGCAGGAAGAGCAGGCATTCAAGGTTATCTTTGGCTACACAGCAAGTTTGAAGCCTGTCAGAGACCTTGAGTGGCAAACAAAACAAAAAAAATCCAAACTCCTTAACTAAACACACCTAGATGAATATCATCTGATTAAACTTAAACAACAAAAAATCAACTGAAGGCACAGGGATGAATGTGGACACTGATGACATCACAGGCTAGGACAGCAGAGTTCTGAGGAAGCAGTCCAGGCACCTGCGCGCCTGGGATCCCCCCTTCCCCCAGTCTGCAGCACCCTGATAAATCTGTTCATCATCGGAACGCTGCATAAGAGCACAAAAGGAGAGAGAAAAAGTCAATAAATTAATGGATGGTAAGCCTTGTTTATGGACAGAAACAAGAAAGAAGCCAATGAGACTGAACTAATCTTGGGTTATGAAATCCATTCTTCAACTACCAAAGGGTGGCTTATTTGTCATTATCTCCGAGTTCTTTCCAAAGAGAATGTTGAGGGGCGGGGGGCATAAAAAATATTCTTCCAGGGAGGATGGGCCAAGTCTATAATCCCTTGGAGATGGAGGCAGGAAGATCATAAATTCAGGGCCAGCCCAGGCTACATGAGACACTACCTGACCCTATCTCAATAAAGAGCAGAGCCAATCAGCTTTCAGAAGCTGTACTTTCCCCTGGTAAACCATGTGGGTGGTAGCACAGCCTAGAAACACCAGTGCTGAGCAAATAAACTTGACATTTCCACAAGCCAGACATTTATTCCTGGGACTCGGTGAACCTAGTGAAAACATTCTCTCCACTAACCCTAGCAAGGCAGAGAACTGGGTAGGACACAGTCAGAGTCTTACTCTGATCATCTGGCAGATGCTAATACACAATACCAATTATAAAAAGATTACACAAACAGAAAAACACAGGCCTTGGGACAAAAATGAGTCTATAAATAAAAAAATCCTCGGCAGGTTTGCCTAGAACTTAACACTCAAGAGTCTGAGGCAGAAAGTTCAAGGCTACCTTAGGAAACTTGGTAACACTCCAACTCAAAAAATAGAATAGAATAAAATAAAATTTAGTGGGAGAGCTTTGGCCTAGAACATGACAGGCCCCAGGGTTTAATCCACACAACTTATTCCTAATTATCTATTTATCATTAGGTTAAGCTATGTTAGATTTTTAAAGTTTGATGACTTTTTATAGTCTAACGTATAATACAAAATATCAATAAAACTGTTCTTGAAAAGTTTAAATTATTTTACAAATGCTGTTGCAGGCTAACTCCATATTAAGCAAGAAAGCTGTGTCTTAAAGCCCTGTTCTCTCCCGGTGTCAACACAGCTCCCCGGGATGGCTTCTTTCTTGATGTGTCACCAAGAGAAAGAACAACAACCAATCCCACATTCTACATAAATAGCAATAGTATTAAAAATGTTGTCTCCATAACTGAAATTCACAACTCTAATTTTGTTAGCTGATCCTAAAAAAAATAAATAAATAAAAATCACAGTGGTGTTTGGATTTTTTTTTTCTTTAAAAAGTCCTGTGAATTTGAAAGCGCTATTATGAGGTCATTCTCAACACGTAAAGAAAATGTCATTTCTTAAAACGAACACAGTAGCCCAGAACAAGCAAGTGAAATGGAGCATTCTGACGGGTGTGCGTGCGGGCCTCGGTGAGCGGAGTGCAGCGGTGCAGCTGCGCCCGGTGCGTCCGGGACGGGCGAGGGCGGGCCACCGGGGCTGCGAACTCCCGCAGATGGGTCGCCGGGGTCCGGCCGCCGTGGGTCCCGAGCCGAGCGGGCACCGGCACCGGACACCCGCCCGGCCCGCCGCTCCCCTCCCGCCCGCACCCAGGCAAAGCCAGCCCAGCCCGCGGCGCCGCCGTTCTTTTGTCTGGCGCGGCGCCGGCCCGGAGGTTAACGGCCTGGAGGCCCCGGAGCCGCCGGTCCGGGCGGGAGGGCAGAGGCCCCGGGCGCCCAGGCCTGGCCGCAGCCCCCGCGCCCCGCAGCCCCCGCGCCCCCCGGGCCCGGGCCCGCGCGGCCTCACCGCCTCCACGGCGTGCTGCAGGATGGACGTGAGCTTGGAGAACATCCTGTCCCGGGACTGCAGCAGCCGTTCCCGGGACGACCTGGAGAGCTCCTCGATGCGCCGCCGCCGCCCCTGCTGCGGCTGCCCGGGCCGCTCCAGAGTGAAGGCGGGTGCGGGCGGGCCCGGGCGGGGAGCGGAGGGCGGAGGCCGGGCGGAGGCGCGGCGGCTCGGACCAGGGCGCAGGGCGGCGGCGGCTGTCTCCGAGGACGCTCGGCCCGGACTCGGGGCCCCGCGGAGCTCGGCGGCGGCGGCGGCGGCGCGGACACGGTGGCAGGACGCTCGGGCTCTTCCGGCCGCTGTGCCCGCCGCGGCCTGCAGGGGGCGCCGGCGCGGCCCGGGGAAGCCCAGGCTCCGAGGCCTGCGGCGAAGGACGTGGGGCGGGGCGGGGCGCGCAGAGGCCCGGGCGGGGAGGGCGGGGCCTGCGGGGGGCGGGGCCGGCGGGCACAGCGGAATCCGCGTGGAGGGCGGGGCCGGCATGGAAGGCGGAGCTGTAAGGAGGGCGGGGCCGGCGGGGAGGGCGGGGTCTGCGCCGTGCACCGAGCGTCCTCGCACAGGTCTGACGGTGGACAGCGCAGCGTGCGGGTTTTGCAGCGACACGTGATACTGCGCTTAGCTTACGTACTATACGGGCCTGTTTGGAAGGCCGGTAGGCTAATACCAGCTTCCCTAACGCAAAAACGGACGGTGGGTCCACGTGCTAGGAATCCGAACGCGTCAGATGCTTGTGGAAAGACTCCGCCAGACCGTAAAAGACCTTGTTCTTATCAAAACCGGAAGTGCCAAATGGTCACGTGGGACGAGGGTTCGTTAAATGACTCAGGGTAGTGACTTACCAGGTTTCAGTGTGTTCCTGGAAAAGAATATTCAGGAAGCATGCCTCAGGCTGATGAGCGAGCTACAGTGTAATAAGTGCTGGGCTGGAGGCTTCCTCAAACAGGGCAACAGAGCATTAACCAAGCCAGGACCAAGCAGATCCGAATGGACGATTTTAAGTTGTTCGATAAAACTCCTGAGTCTGGAGAACTTTGTTTTACGCTGATATTAGCATTTCACCAGAGCTTGGGCGAGTTCTGGATTAGAGTGGAGTACGTTTCGCTTAACTGTTTGTTGCGAGCAAGATCTACGCGTGGTTGGTATAACAAAAGTTATATTTTATTATGCTGAGGGCCATCGCACAAGGTTCACGCTCTCACGTCCTAACTATCCCAAGGCTGCTCACCTGTGCGATGTATCTTAGCTGAAGGTCAGGTCCAGGGTCAACTCCTCGGGAGACTCTCCAGCCGCAGGGCAGGTCAAGGTGGCTTCTCTTCAGACGTGCAGAGCAGAGCATTGCTCTTGGTCTTGTTTATATGCTGTGAGCGTCATGGGGTTCCAGGCCGGTGTCTGGTTGTCTTGGCTAAGTGATGCCACTGGGTTCTGGTTATCAGGTGTAGTGGGGTTCCTGACTAAGCTATTTTTACATGTCTAAAAGGCTTTTTTTAAAAACTATACACATTACACCATTGGTGAAAATACCTATTTATAGTAGAATTCATTGAACAGAAGACAGAAACGGGGCAGAAGAGGCCGCTGCAGCTCTGAGCTGGATTAAGAAGCCTGGCCGTGGGCTGGGTGTCTGGATTCTGTTCTACCACACTGGGCATGCCCTAGGCGGGTTTTCACAGGCTTTCCTTGTTGTTGCTGCAATATTAGTAACAACACAAGAGGGTGGGAAACCAAGATTAAGGTAAGGGAAGGCTTGAGCTTTGTCCTTTTTTCCATACTTTGGCTGTTTATTTCTCCTGTGCTCAAAGCCAGGTCAACATGACCTGGATTATTGTAAACTACAATGCTGGCAACATCTTCTAACATTTGTTGAACGCTGAAATGTGTTCCTTACCAAATTCAGGTTCCTTGATCCTGATCCAACCTAGAGAACATAATGTTCATTATTATTATTATTATTATTATTATTATTATTAATAGTATTTAAGAGGTTTGGCCATCTTATGAAACAGTAATTTTCCTGGCCTAATTACATGGCATATTGTATTTTTACAATGCTTTACAACCACAATTTGTATGAGGAGATATGTCTAAACAGACTAAGAGTTGTGTACAATGGATACTTAACTTTGTGTACTTCCGTAAGCAAAATGAAATATATATTTGGCTCTGGGTTAATATCGAGACTCAGTGATTTATCTTCCTGGTACCTAATCTCTCAGATGCATGAGTTAGCTAGAACTGTAACTGAGCCAGTGGCTTTATTTCCTGCTCTCATCCTGGAATGCTTGGAGTGACAACCTGTAGCCTAATGGATGCTCCGGACTCAGCTCAATAACCGGCTTGAGAAAACTCAGGAAAGGGCTTTCCTTACCCTTGGAAACACCCTGGCTGCCTGAAATCCCTTAATTGTGTATTTATGCTGTTAGCTTAAGGCAAATAATAAAGTCAGGCCTTGTTGAAAACTGAAATGCGGTTGGAATGATGGCTTGGTGGCTAAGAACGCTTGCGGCTCTCAGCGGACCCAAGCTCAGTTCCTCAAACCCAGGTCAGACAGGCAGCTCACAGATGCCTGTAATCCAGTTCCAGGGGATCCAGCACCTGCCTTTGGTGGGCATGTGCACATGTGAACTTGGAAGAAGCACACACACACACACACACAAACACAGAAAGCCTGGAAAACTGAAGCCCGAGTAGGATGGAGTTGAGAAGAATATGCTTGTTTTCAGTGCTTGGCAAACTGCTGGTTAAGTAGGTGGATGGGAAAGAAAAATTTAGCAATTTTTATTTAGCAACTTTCCCCTCACAAACCCAGCTAAAATGAGAGTAAAGAACCTCTCCTGTATAAACCCAAAAGGACAGCTGAGTCTGGAGAAGAGACGGTTGCAGAGCTAGGAGGAGTGGAAAATAGCTGAAAATGGGTTGACCTCAGGCAACAGTGGACGGAGAAAGCCAGCGACCAAAGCAGTAACAGAAAGTGCGGTTTGCGTGCGGAACGTCCCTCACAGACTCAGGTTCGAACCCTCGGTGCCCCCGCTGGTGCTGACGCCTGAGTTGTTACAGAACCTTTAGGAGGCGGAGCCTGGGTGGAGGCAGAGCTGGGGATTTTACAGCTCGGCCTGACTTCCGGTTCCCCTCTCAGCCCCCTCAGTGGAGAGGAAACTGGATCGCTGAGATGCCTGACTGCAGGGCTGGCTTCAGGCTCCGGCTGCCATGCCCTCCCCACCATGAGGCTGTGGCCTCTCCGGAACCGTCAGCAAAGGAAATCCTTTCCTCCCCTGAGTTGCTTTCAGGTGTGGTCTTTGTCACAGCACCTGGGAGGCAAACAGGAGAGCAGGTACCTGGGCAAGTGGCACAAAGCGGTGGGACAGATGACACCCCTCGCTGCCCTCCTGCAGCCCTGGCATAAGATGATGTAACCCAGATGAGGGTAGACATGCCGCGTTGGGATGGCGGGGCAGAAAAGGGTAAGTGCGAACGGTCGGCGAGGTGGACCGAACCCCGCCTCCCCTGTTGCTCCCACTCACTGCAGCCTGATCCTGCCAGATGGAAGAAAGGACAGGTTTCCCTGGAGAATCTGAAAGGGCCCGAAGATACTGACAGGAGCCGGGTGCAGAGCTCCTGCGCTCCTGCCACACACTCGGCTCAGTCAGAGCTACGTGCCTCTCCCAAATGGATCAGACACCATGTGGTCATCGGAAATATGAAGAACGTGAGGATCAGTGACTGAGACCAGAGGATGAGAGACAGAGGAGGGACTCGGACGAAATTGTTTGTATCCAACAGATGAAGGAAAAGCAATATTACTACTGCCGCTCTCCGAGATCAAAAGAAGATACGGCAGCAATAGCAAGAACAATCTGCTGTTTCTAAAATAGCCCCATTTAGAGAACAAAGACGGAAGGCTCAGGAACCAAGAATAA
Organism: Cricetomys ansorgei; assembly: GCA_026225945.1. Classification (NCBI taxonomy): domain Eukaryota; kingdom Metazoa; phylum Chordata; class Mammalia; order Rodentia; family Nesomyidae; genus Cricetomys; species Cricetomys ansorgei. The sequence goes on from JAMJFZ010001018.1 coordinate 79,213, forward strand.
AACATAGAAGTTAAAAACTCATATAGAAAAGATGAAAACATTCCCCGCTGTGTTTCCTAAAGACCAGCGAAAAGCCAGGTGTCGTGGTGCACGCCCATAATCTCAGCTCTTAGGGTCAGGAGTTCAAAGCCAGCCTGGGCTACAAATAGCATTGCAGGCCTGCCTGGGTTACACAAGACCCTATATGTCTTAGGTGAGATTCCTACTGCTGTTATAAAACACACTGACCAAAACCTACTTGGAGAGGGAAGTGGCTACTCGAGCTTATTATAACTCTGAGGCCCTACTCCACGGCTGAGGGAAGAAGCCAAGGCAGGAACTCGAATAGGGCAAGAACCCGGAGGCAGGAGCTGATGCGGAGGCCAGGGAGGGGTGATGCTTACTGGCTGGCTCCTCATGGTTTACTCAGCCTGCTCTCTTACCACACCCAGGACCACCTGCCCAAGGCTGGCACCACCCACAGTGAGCTGGCCTTCCCACATCCATCACCAATCATGAAAACGTGCCACAGACTTTCCCACAGGCCAGTGTGGTGAGGTCATCTCAACTGAGGGTCTCTCTTCCTTCCAGCTTGTGTCAAGTTGACATAACACGAGCCAGCACACTACCTCAAAAAAGCAAAATCAAAAAGATAACAAAACGCCAGCTCAGGATTGTAGGTGAGAGACTTGTTTTTAATTAGAGGGTCTGTCTAGTGGAGACAAGGGGGGGTGTGTGGTTGGGGGGTGTTATCTAAGGAATAACTCAGTTAATAACTTGTTAACTTCAAGGCATGAGTTTTCAGGTTGAGAGCATCCATTACATACCAGAACAACAAACGAAAATAAGCTCACCACACTGGACACTAGTAAAATTTCAGAACACTGAGTTCAAAGAAGGACCCGAAACAGCTCCAATGAGAGGAAACAAAAGCCCATTGCTTAAAAGCCTTCAAGCGTCATGGCGACAAGACATTCCCCCCACAAACAGCACAGGAAGCAACAAGGCACTGGGCAATGCCTTTGCGATTCTGAGGCAAAACTATTTCCTGCCTCAAGTTCTAGCCTGAGACAAGGTTGCACTGGGTGTGAGGGTTAAGGAAGACATTCCAGACGCATGAGATCTTGAACACGTTTGCCTGTTCTGCTCTGCCTCGGGGAAACTGAGGAGAAGGCATAGGCCAAGGGGTGGGGAGGGACAAGTCAAAGAGGTAACCAGAGAGGAGATTCCAGGGACAGACAGGCCAAGTCAACACCGAGGGTGACACCAGCTGGGAGAACTGCTCAGCGGCCCAGATCAGAAGATCTCCGGGGGAGGGTAAAGGTGATCGGTGCTATGTGCGCATTTGAGCCAGTTTTCTAGAGAACAGGAACGTTTGATATTAGAGTAGAGATGAATTGAAAAAAAAACCGCCAAGCAGAGGCAGAAGCAGCAGCACACGGCTGGGGACCAGGACGGTGTGAACACCAAGAATGAAATGTGCGGTGTAGGAGCAGGTGGCCCGTCTTCGTGGTACAGACGCACCGGCCGTTTACAAAGCCGTGCCCACGTCCACCGTCAACACTGGTCCAGGCGAGGCGATGGCGTTGCTCTATGGGAAGATGAACGTAGTTGATGGGAGCCGGTATGTGTGCAGCGAAAAGGCTGACTCCTCGTCTCAGCGGGGAAAGGTTGGCAGTTGCCGAGGAGTTTAAGAGCAAGTATTGCTCTTGCAGAGAACCTAGGTTGGCTTATTAAAATAATCAAAATTATTAGCTAATTATTTAATTAAATATTATTAAAGTGGCATTTCGATCATTTAACTTTCTAATTTTAACATTGTATAATTTACATACTTTATATTAAATATAATTTATGATTTTATAACTTATAATTAATTAAACTATTTAATGTTTCAATTAATATGATTAAAACAAGGAAATATTATTGAAATAAAAAGCCTCATTAAATTAACGCCTCAGAAGAACACTGGTTGCTCTTCCAGAGGATGCAGGTTTGAGTCCCAGGACCCACGTGGTGGCTCAAGGCTGTCTGTAGCTCTGTTTCCAGGAGATCTGAAGCCTCCTTTTTGCTTCCTCAGGCACCAGGCCAGCGCATGGTGCAGACATACACGCAGACAAAGCATCCACACACCTAACAGTAAATACATCTTTTAAAAGCAGGTAAGCACAGCCTTCAAAGGAAGGAAGTAGACACTGAAAGCTTCCTCTCCCGGTGTTGAAAGTAGGTGCCCCCGAAACAGGAAACGGGGGATCGGGAGGACTGGCCCTGTAAGAAGCTCTGCTCCGGGCGGGGCGAGTGTGTTTGGCAAGGCAGAAACCCAGGCGGAAGCTACTTTCAGTGCTTCTTACCTGTGGGAGCCAGCAACCCGTCCGATAGGAGCGTGGTGGACTTGAAAACCAGGGAAGGCCAATCAAAATGTTCAGGTCACAGCAAGCATGAAAGAGAAGTAGCCAAATATTGCTGCGGTTCCCGGCTTGGATGAGGTTAGCGAGAATGTGGGGCAGTGAATACAGAGACATAGAAGACATGGGGCTCGGACACCCCCTCAGTCTGTAGAGTCTCCACCACAAGCTCCAGGACCCGAGTTCAGGCCCCAGGAAGCAGTAAAGAGTCAGGTGCTGCAGGAGCTGGCTGGGAGGGTGTCTCCGGGAGTGCAGACTCCTGGGGCTTGCGGGCCAGCAGCGTCCTCGGGTCGTGAGCTCTAAGCCAATGAGAGACCTTGTTATAAAAACAAAGTGAGGCTCCAGAGGAGGATGCCTGAGGTTGACATCTGGCCTCCAAGGATGCACGCATGCTCACTTGCGCCGCACGCGAGCAACACTTACGCACAAGAAGGGTAAAAAACCGGAAGGAAGGAGAGGAAAGGGGGCGTTTGTAGTATGTAAGTTTGGTTAGCTGCACGGTTGCTTCTCTGTAGAGCTGTCTGGTTTGAGGTAATAAACTTGAATCAAGATTAAGAAGAGAGACCTGGGCTTGGAAAAAAAAATTGAGAATCCTCTTTAAAAGGACATAATCAAGATACAAGAATAAATATAGTTCAGTAAGAGGTGTGGCAGAAGAAAAAAGACAGGACACAGTTGAGACCCCCAGTGACAAAGGACTGGGAAGTAATTCTTTCATAAAAGCGGGTAGTCAGAGACAGGAAGATATATTTTTGCGGAAGTCCAGAAAGAAGTGGGTGTCGAATTTTGAGAGGCTGTTTCAAACTGTAGCGGTGACCTTGGAACTGGCTACAGGCTTGCTCTACCAAAGGCAATTCCTGCTGTTGAAGCTCGTATAGCTTGTATATGAGCTGTCCCCCCAAAGGCTCGTGTATTTAAGGCGTCCTCCGCTGGCGCATCCAGTGATCGGGTCAGGAGGGCTCGAACCGCTTCAGGGGCGACCTCCTGGATCCGGTCACTTTAAGGTGGCGCTATTAGGAGGCGGGGCCTGTTTGGAAGAAGCAGGTCACTGTGCCCTGGGAAACTTTGTCTCCACCCTCCCCAGCGTCGCCCCTGCTTGTCCTCCGTTCTCTCCCTGTCTCCTGGCTGCAGCTCCATTGCGTCCTCTCTTCAGTGATGCTCTCTCTGCTTCACCACAGGCCCACGGTGACGGCACCAAGTGACCTCCTACCAATCTGCGACCGTGACAAAGAGAAATCTCCTCTTAAGTCAATCACGCCAGTGTTTCGTCAGAGAGACGAAAGTACCTAACACATCACAGGATCAAGAAAAACCAGGCGGATCTCAGACACTCGCATTAAAACCCGAAAACCGGCTGTTCCGTGCCACCCACCGTCCCTTGGTCCACTCTGATGGGGGTCTGCAAGCTCAGACTCAGCTCTTGGGACACTGTCTCAGCTCTCAGTGACAGTGTCTCACCTCGTCCCCAAGCTCCGCTGTACAGGACTATGCTTCAAGCCAAACTGCCACCATCTTCAGGAGTTAGCTGGGCCTGCCTGCCCAGGGCCACTGCAGGTTACAGCTGGGCTTGTTGGCTGTTGATGGAGGAGGGAGCAGAGGGTGATAGGACCCTCCTCCGAGAACTCAGCCACCTCTCTCAGACAGTGGTATGCACTTCTGCTCATGGCCTTGAAGTCCCTGGGAAGGGATGGGGGGGCACCTACAGAGTCTTGGGGGGGCTCCATCTACACAGCCTGGTGGAGGAGGCAGTGCAGACCTTCCAGTGAGGCTGCTTGAAGGCCACCTGTTAGTCTGTAAATAAGCCTAACAAAATAATTGGTTTTCCAGAGTGATTCATGACAGAATTACACCTTGGTTTGTTGTTGGGCTGTAGGAGTAGGCATTGTTCATGTCTCCCCAAGGGAAGGAATTTTAGCAAAAACCTCTCTCAAGCATTTTACCCATGGAAAATTCTCTATGTGGGAAAGCCTGCTGTTTCTAAAAGAGCAATGGAATTTACACCCACTGACATGACTCAGCCAGTGGGGTTAGAACCTGGTAGCTGAACATCGCAGAGTCCTGTCCTTCGTGGATGATTCAGGGAGGAATTCTGAGAAGTGCTCCAGACACCTTTCACCAAGTCCCAGTGGGTAGGTACCCAGCGACTGCCGTGGGGACCTCAGTTTTCCTCCATTGCTTTTCTTGCTTTTTGTTTATTCTCCCACTGAGCAAACCACAGCAGCCACATCTTCAGTTCAAGTTCTACTTTTAAGAAAACCCACTGTAAAGGGGAGAGGGGGGCAGCTAAGGAGAAGGCCAGCTGCCACCACCTGGGGAAGGCTGAGGGAGATACTCCTTTGCCGCCTCCCCTCCCCCATAGCCTACAGTGACAAAGCAGCTCCAGGAAATGAACAGTTCCTGCTGGTCTGCTGCACAGACCAGAAACATCCCACATAAAGTGGCTTAAAGATGTTTCCTTTTTAAGTGAAAGAAACTTGGGGCGGCTGGGAAGGTAGCTCTTCAGAGGGCGTGAGTTCAGATCCCAGCCCCCTCATCAGGGGCCTCACAACTCCAGCGCCAGGGGATCCAGCACCCTCTTCTGGTCCCTGCAGGCACTGCAGGTGTGTGTGTGTGTGTGTGTGTGTGTGTGTGTGTGTGTGTGTGTATCACACACACAAATAAGAATAAATATAGTGTTTTTTTAGTTAAAAAATTTCTGATTATTTAAAAACCATGTATGGGTGCTTTGCCTTCATGTAAGTATGCGCGTCACGTCTGCTCTGGTGCCTGGGGTGAAGAGGGCATCGGATCTCCTGGAACTGGAGTTACAGATGGTTGTGAGCTGCCATGTCGGTTCTGAGAACTGAACCTGGGGCCTCTGCAAGAGTGCTCAGCTCTCTTAACCACTTAGCCATCTCTCCAGTCCAATAAAATAAAATTTTTAAAGAAGTTCCCTGGGTGGAGTTAGAGCCAATATGACGCCTTCAATAATTGCATGCTCTTAACCATTCCAGACTACCACCTGGTGTGGCCACTCAGGTCCCTTCCTGGTCCCATAAAGGCTAAAAGCACTAGTCTCCAATGTTGGGGGGGGGGGGGGAAGAGCTCCTGTTTCTCTTTAGCGAGCATTTCCTCCCAGCCCACACTTGTGCTTACGTCCTATTGGTCAGAACTTACTTTATAACCGATGAAAGGTTAGGAAAGAGAGTTAAGAGATGAAATGTTTGATTCTGGGTAAACACCAGGAAAATAATCTTGCAAGATCTAACAATCAAATACAGTACAAAATCCCCCCTCAGTCAGTGTAACGCAAGAAAGAAGAAAGAAGCACGAGAAACGGAGAAAGCATGAAATAGGTCTTTCTGTGACTAAAGATGTCAGTGGGTTTGAGTTGTCAATTAAAAGACAGGGTTTTAAAATACAATATTTAATCTTTGTCTCTTTTGAGACTTTTATTACTATTTTTTGTTAGCATGTTAAGTAACTGTTTTCACATGGCGTTTTCATAATGCTTTGACCTAATTCATCTCCATTCCCACCTCTTCCCTGACCCCTGACCCCTGACCCCTGACCCTCTACCTCCCTGTCACACACCCTCCGTTATCTTCCCACCTCACCTGCCCTGGAGATCTTAGCTCCCCTCTCATGATCCATTTTCTAGCTTCATGACCTATGCATGCTCTCGGGCGCGCGCGCACGCGCGCACACACACACACAGAGAAAGAGAGAGAGAGACAGACAGACAGATGGATGGACAGATGGACAGACAGACAGAGACAGCTAAAACTAGAATCTCCATATGAGGAAAAAACATGGTTTTCTTTCTGAGTGGCATGTTTCACTTAGCATAATGGCTTCCAGTTGCATCCGTTTCCCTCCAAATACCGTCATTTCACTTTCCTGTGTAGCCTACCAGGACTCCCATGCGTATGTGTAGCACACTATCATTTCCACTAATTTTTTACCTACTGTGATCAGTGAGGCAGCAAACCTGGATGTGCATATATCTCGAGTCCTTTGTGGCTGAAGAGGGAAGCCATCAGGAGGGGAAGAAGTTGAGTACACAATGACAGGGGCAGCCAGAAGTCCCACCTCATAGAGCAGTCCTGAGCCCTGGGGATCTCACAGACAGCCGTCCTGAGCCCTGGGGATCTCACAGAACAGCAGTCCTGAGCCCTGGGGATCTCACAGAACAGCCATCCTGAGCCCTATCAGAGCCCCTTATGTCGTGTAAAAGATAGACAGAAGTGTATAAGCGCACCCTGACATCTTAGAAAATGCCCCGTGATAGGGACACTTGGAGGAAGACTTCCTGTATATCTGTTGCATTATTGTTGGTCTTCCCTCAGGAGGATGTGGCCATCCCATCAATCAAGGCCCCCATGCTTGTGAATTGGCCAATATTAGGTGCTTAGTTAGAGGGTTTGCCTTCATGCTCAATTGATACTGCCTGATTCAGCTCTTTAGCTCCCAGACCAAGTGATACTTGAATAGGCTGTCTGTCCGTTCCATTCCAAGAGCACGGGCATCCTGGTTATTTGAAGTAATTTCTGCTGCCATTACAACAGCCTCTCCTAGCCTGGTTCTGGTGGTTAGGTGCTGCTACCCAGCTGCCCACTTCAGGACCGCCCTATGCAGGGTAATGGTAACCCGGTAATCTAAGCAGTCTCCAGGGCATCACTCACGGTGATGTCACTCACATCTCCCCTCCCCGTGGAGACTTTCAAGGATGTTGGCACTGCTCTCGCTGGGACGATTCCATCACGTCTGGTACACAGATGCCTTCTTAAGCTTCCCGAAAAAAGTAGTGGGGGATGGGCACGTAAATGATAAATGAGCTTCACATTCCTCCATGTCTGTGCCAGGAATGTTCTAACACGTAATTTTGTCAATCAATCAATCAACCAAGAGGAAGTGTCAGAGCCTCTTTGTCTACATCAGCGCTCACCCATTCGATCCAGAACCGCTTTTAAATGTTTCCGTACGAGTATATTTGGGCTGACCTAATTTCAACTTATTTCCTCTCTGGAGTAGGACTCTTCAGATTCATTGACAACATGTTCCTTGGCTTTTATCTCTATATACACTAGAAAAATATGGAGATTCTTTCAAAATATAAGCCATATGCTCCTGGGATAAACTTAGTATTCATCTCCCTGGAGCATGTTGAGATCTGACTCTAGTTGTGAATCTGGAGTCATTCATGTGGGTCAGAAAGGGACTTTAAAAAACCAAGCATCTTCTTCAAGGAGACCTGACCTCCATCAATCAGGAGGCCTTGGATCCATGAGCAAGCCAAGTTTAGGAGAGTAGATTTGGAACTGATTGAGTGCAATTATGTGCATTTTAACACATACATAGAGACTTGATTACAATAAGAGACCCAATGAGATATTCATGATGCTTATAGCTGCATGTGGAGTCAGCATGAAATGACAGCTACGGTGCGTTCAGGATGGTACGGCCGTGGAGTATAGATATGGATGTGCTTAGGGTGGCACGGCCGTGGAGTACAGCTGTGGATGTGCTCAGGGTGGCACGGCCGTGGAGTATAGCTATGCTCGGAGGTAGTGCAGCTCTGAAGATGCAAATTACAGGAGTGGTCAAGCCAAGAATAAAGTGATTTGCCAAAGTGGTGAGAAACTTTTGGCAATATTCAAAACAAAAGAACATATCGTTTCTTTTAACTTACAGAGCAGTGTAGCCTTGAAGTTTTATCGCATGCTAAATATTTAAGCAAGGGGAGATACTTTTATATATAAAAATATCCATCCAGAAATTGGAAAGTTACGTAGAAAGGAGGTGGTTTTCACTTTACGGGTGTGTGCTGTATGCTGCAAGAACAGCCCTCCACAAGACCCCAGAAGAGCTGCGGGGAGAGGGTGACACCATCTTCGTGAAGGCTAGCCAACCAGAGGGTCTTCGCGCAGAGCATGGCATAAGGATTTTGAATTTTATCATGAGCGAAATTGGAAGCCAGGTGGGCTTTTGTTGTTGCTGGGTTGTTTTGTTTGGATGTGTTCTCTGTATGTGGCACAGGCTGGCCTTGAACCCATAATTCTCCTGCTTTAGCCTACTTCATGCTGAGATGGCAGGTACGTGTCACTGGGTCCAGTTTACCCTGGTGGCTTCTGTGGGGAAGGCAAGACTGGCAGCGGACACCTAGATCAGAGGCTCCAGAGAGGTTGTGCTATTGTGGTTACGTCCTCAAGAAAGGGAAGGTTTATTTTGCTTCTTGGTTTTTAGGATCCAGTCTAAGGCTGCTTGAACAGAACATGGCGGTGGTTCTTTACTTTAGCGTAAGCAGAAAATAGAGAAATGGCATTCGGGAAAGAGCCAAGGCAAGGTAGAGCCTCCAAGGACAAGAATCACAATAAGCTACTTTCCTCCAACCAGGCCCACCTCCCCAAAATGCTACCAGACTCTGAATCTGTCAAGGGATTCTTCCACCCATTAGGTTGGAGCCCTCAGGATCCATTTGCCTCATGAAGTATCATCACAGACACCCCAAAGTGTGCCCAAGTAATTTCCTGATGTTTCTCAATCAGATAGGAGTTTCAGCGTAACCATCAGAGGGGCCTGCGGCTTGAGTGAAGGCAGGTGACTGACAGGTTCTGGTGTGTTTCACAGGCAGCACAGGTGGGGGTTGCAGAGAAACTGACCTTGACGGAGGAAGAGAGCACAGATGAAGCTAAGGTTCCGGCTGCAACAGCTCTGAGAGGCAAGGCTGCCTACAAGTGTGGAATGTACAGGTGGGGCACTCTTTAGAGGCGGTGACCAACGGTCCTGCCGTCAGGCTGGAAGTGTCTGGTAGGTACTCTAGTGGGTAAGCTGAACAGGCAGGCTCGGAGATACAAGGCTGGTGGGAAATCAGGGCTGGAATTACAAATCAGGGTAAACAGAGCTCCATAGAATGTTAAACACAGAAGCCAGAATGTGGCAACTCTACACAGTCCAGAATCACCTGAGAAGACAGCTCAGCCAGGGATTGTCTGGGCAAGATTGTCCTGAGGGTGTGCCCGCAAGGGATTATCATGATTATATTAATTGAGGCAGGTGTACCTGCCCACAGTGGGCAGCACCGTTTCCTAGTCAGGGAACTCTAGACTGTCTGAGTGTAGAGAGTGTGGTGGCTGTCACACACACATTCATCTTTCTCTGCCCTTGACTGTGACTGTAGACCAGATGCTCCATGATTCTGCACCCTGACTGACTTCTGTACCCTGACTGACTTCTGCACACTGACTGACTTCTGCACCCTGACTTCTGCACCCTGACTTCCCCACTGTGACAAACTGTGGACTGTAGGCCTGGAACTCTGAGTGAAAATAAACCCTTTCTCCCCTATGTTTTCTGCTGAGGTGCTGTATCACAGTAACAGAAAAAGAAAGAAAAAGAAAACTAAGACACCATCCCCTATGGAAGACTCCATTTTCCCTTAGGGACCTCTATTCAAACCAAGATTGAGATTCGTGGCAGGATGAATTTCAGGGGAAGCCAATGTGAAACAGAGCTGGCAATTTATTAAGAGGCATTGATTTATAACATTTGTAACATAAATATAGTATCTATTTATAATCATAGAGCTTAAGCACAAGGGTTAATAGGAACAGGGTAAAGCACGAGGCGTGCCGGAGTGTGGGCGTAGTCTTCTCAAGAGCCACACTTAGGTTTCTCCCCCCTTCCCTCCCTTCTACTTCTCTCCCTCCTCTCTTCCCTCCCTCCTTCTTTCCTGTCTCTCCCTTCCTTCCCTCCCTCTGCCCTTTCTTTTTTCTTTTCTTTTTCTTTTTAAATTTTATGTATGAGCACTCTATCTGCATGCACACCGGCATGCCAGAAGAGGGCATCTGATCCCATTATAGATGGTTGTGAGCCACTGTGTGGTTGCTGGGAATAGAACTCAGGACCTCTGGAAGAGTAGTCAGTGCTAACTGCTTCCTTGTTTCTAAGATGCATTTATTTTATGTGTGTGAGTGTTTTGCCTTCATGTATGTATGTACATCATGTATGTGCCTGGTGCTCATGGAGGTGAGAAGGGAAACCTCACCCCCCCACACCCTCCCACCATGCTAACATCTGCTCCAAGAGTATTACTTACAACAAGGTTAAAGGTGAAAGAGTTTTTCTGTGAGCAGAATGTTACGAGGTGGAGTCTGGATGGTTGTGGTGGTGTTGTTTAGGGTTAGCAGTGGGAGAAGAGTAGTAGAAACCCATACATGCACTATTTAGGCCTGAAGTAAGAATAGCTTGTTTAGTGTCCTTGATAATTGGAAAGCAGATATTTTCTCTGTGGCATTTTGGGCTTTATCAATGATACCTGAAGTTTCCCACCTTCCTTAGCAGAGAGGGCAGACTGGAGCCTGAGATGAAGGTCTCCTGCCCCGCCCCCACCATGGTTTCCTCTCCACAGTGCGGTGATCTTCCTGTCTTTCCATGTCGCTCATTTGGACTTCCTGTCTGTGATTCAGAAAGTGTTAACGGAGCTCAGGAAAATAAAGCCTGTGTCATTCTTTCTCCATGAGTACAGAGGGAGATTCTACAGTATAGATATTGTCTGTGTCCCCACAGAAAGCCACACATAAGCACTTTTAAAGGACCCGTACGGCTTTGGGGTTCTGGAAGGATTGAGATTAATGCAAGTGCATGCAATTGCTCAGTGGTAAAACCGGAACCGACTTGGCACTTTACCCACTGCTCAGGAATGGGCGCGTGTACCTGGGTATTGATTATGCCTTTTAAATTCTTCACTTACGTCTGACCTTCCTGGGCAGAGAATCAATAATGGGATCCAATGTCTGCATTTCTGCCTGCGACCTCTAAATGTAGTATTCAGAGCAGGGCAGGTTGCCAAAAAGGCACTTTGTGGCTTCTGTCTCTGTGTCGAAGCACCTGCGGGGTATATGCTGACGACCTTTACGGCAGAGAAAGGACCCGGCTTCCGTGACTCTTTGACTTCTGATTTGGATCTCAGGTTTTAAAATAGAATGCAGTTCAACCACATTCGTTTTCCTGCCTTAAAAATATAACTAGAATCCAACTGCCTCTTAAATGTTTATCTCTGTACCCCTAGAGGAGTGCAGCCCTCAACCCCCATCAGAGAAGCTTCTGATGATGGTGATGATCAGTACAGAGACTCACAACTGGTCCAAGTGCAGAGAGTGGGCAAGGGTTGAGCACCTAACCGTAAGTGGGGCGTCTATGTCACACAGCCCTGTGAGGCTAAAGGAACTCTGTAGAAGAGGGGGGTGTGGAAAGATTGGGGAGGACTTTGAGAAAGACAGGACATGGCCTTTGTATTCATGAACTCACAGCACTAGATCAAGCTAATGCACAGGTGGGGGAGCAGCTGATGGTTGCTGGGAAGGGAAGAGGCACTTTTTTCAAGGAGGTGCCCCCTCCCCCGACCCCGCAGGATGTGGATAGATGACTGCAGCCTCCCTCATACAGGAAGCGCTAATTGGCCTGAAGGTGGTGGTTTGAGTGGGAAATGACCCCCATAGTCTCAGGCATTTGAATACTTGGTTCCCAGATGGTAGCTCTTTTGGGGGTAGCCTTAGGTGTGAAGCCTTGTTGAGGAAATGTGTCACTGGGGGTGGGCTTCGGGGTTAGATGCTTCAGAGATCTTCATTTCGCTTTCTGTGCTTCCAGCTTGTGATGGAGATGTGAGCAATCAGCTTCCAGCTCCAGTTGCTGTGTCTGCAGTGTCTGCTGTGCTTTCAGTGCTGCCTGTTGCCTGCTGCCTGCTTGCCTGCCTGCCTGCCTGCTGCCAGCTGCCTGCCTGCTGCCTGCCTGCCTGCTGCCTGCCTGCCTGCCTGCCTGCTGCCTGCCTGCCTGCCTGCTGCCTGCTGTATGCTGCCTGCCTGCTGCCTGCCGCCTGCCTGCTGCCTGCCTGCTGCCTGCCTGCCTGCCTGCTGCCTGCTGCCTGCTGTATGCTGCCTGCCTGCTGCCTGCCTGCTGCCTGCTGCCTGCTGCCTGCTGAGGTCCCTGCCTACGGTAAGGACTCTTCGCCCTCTGCAACCCTTCCTTCTGTAAGTCGTCTTGATCATGGTGTTTCATCACAACAACAGAAAAGGACCTATGCAGCGGGCTATTTCTTAAAAGGTGGATAAGAGGCTGGACAGGAGAAGTGGCGTGTCCTGGAGGAGCAGGAGAGGGCGTGGGCGGATTGATACGAATTACATTGTGTATGTGGATGAAATTCTCAGATTAAAAATGTTACATAAAAATCTGACTAGAGAGTAGCACAACCAGCCTGGTTTCTCTAGAATACAATGTTTTAAAAATAAATCCCAGGGTGCTACGGTTCTGACTTCTCAGTCTCACAGTTCAGATGTGTCTCCAGTGAGTTACAGTCTGTGAGTTAACACGCTCTCACACAGTCCCAGCTCTAGGAGAGTCTTGACTGTTCCCCTGTTTTATGTTTTTCCCAGTATGCTTGTCCCTGAAATCACTTGCAGTCTTGCAAGTCATCGACTCAATTTTCACTTCCCTTGACATTAAGCTCTTTCCTGGCTAGAGTCTAGCTTACTTGAGGTCAAAATGTCATTTCATATTTCATTGTGAACAAGTTAGTGGTAAGTGTGCCGTTGAACTTTTGAGTTACAGAACTGCTACACAATTCTATATTCAGCAGACAAGAAGAAGACACGAGCCCTCGGCTTAAAGAAAAAAAAAGATTTTATTTTTTATTTTAAGTATATGAGCGATTTGCCCAAATGTGTGTCTGTGCACCTAGTCACCGAGGAAGCCAGATGAAGGCATCAGACCGCTGTGAGCCGCCATGGGCGTTCTAGAAGATGAACCCCGGTCCTTGCAAGAGCAAGTGCTCTTAACCACTGAGCCATCTCTCCACCCAGCCCACGCCCTCAACTGCAGATGGTATTAACCTCTCTCGTTGTCTCAGAAAACTCAGATGCTGCCGAGCAAACTTGGGCATATGAAATATTTTTAAAATTAATTCTATAAGTGATTTTAGCAAGAATTTGTTCATTTACTCATTCAATGAGATTTGTTGAACATTCTAAGTGTTGGGGACGTGGAGGGTGTGTGGTAATGGGGGAAGACAAATGCACGGAATAATGTTCACTATGTTAAGCTGTAATAACATTCCATGAAGGGAAATAAAGCCGAACAGGGGGTGGAGAATATCAGGCCGAGAGAGGAGGCATTAGAGCATACGTACGCGGGACAGAGGAATTCCAGAGGCAAGGACACATGCAAAGGCAAGTAAATCCTGGTTGGTGGATCAAGAAATGGCCAGAAGACTCGAGCGGCAGCGGTGGAGTCAGGGAGGGGAGGTGAGAGCTGTAGCACAGTGGCGGCCGGGCTGTGCAGAGCCTGCAGGTGCTGGCGAGGCTTTTAGCTTTAATTTGATCGTGTCTGGCCACTGTGTAACGAGACCGTGATTTCAGAAACAGACAGGACCATTAGGAGACTGTGGTAGTCTGAGTCTGCCGTGGAAGTTTAGTTTTAGCTATGTTTGACATCGTTTCATGCACTGTTGTGAGGGGCTGTCCTAGGCTTTGGTGTTCTGTATTGTCTGCGGGTGTTGGGTTTCTGTGGGCGAGGTCTGATGGCACAGGATCTGCACCTGAGGAGTTCTGGATCGGAAAACACCTGAGGGCAGACGCTGGCGTATGGCTCAGGCCAGGATGGCGGTTCCCTCTGCTGAGTTCTGGCAGAGTCTCCACATATGGGAGACTCTGTGTCCCTCCGTGTCCCTCTTGGTGAGCCCAGCAGCAGCGTACACTGCATGGATCCCACAAGAGGTGAGAGGAGCCAGAACAGGCTCAGAGCCTTCTGACTTCAGAGCCTTCCGACTTCAGTGCAGGTCTGGCCCCTGGGAAGGACGGAGGGAAGAAAAGGCAGGTCAGATGGGAAACTCTTAGCTTCTGATAAGTCCTAAAAAGAATGGGCGAGGCTGACAGAATCCTTTTCGTCAAAGTCGCACTTCAGGGAGGGCCTGTTCTGGGAATCCACCTGCTACTGTGCCTAATCACAAGGTGGGGGCAGGAGCACTGCTGAGGATTTGACCTCAGGGAAAGTGTGAGGACTGTTTCAGAGTGCAGCCAATTGCACGCGCTCTGGGAGATCTGAGCGGCGCGTTCTCTTGGCCATCATAGACATCCTTGGCTAATCCAGGTGCAGGAGCTGGGTTGTCCTGGGTTAGGCGGTAGGAAGACTTTAGATCTCTGTTAATGTGGACGTGTTCTGAAGGCTAAGCTGACTTCATCAGATGTGGCGTGGAGTATGATGGAAGAACAGAGGTGCGAACACCTCCATGTCGCTCCGTTTTATCAGAGGCGGTGAAGACAGTGAGAGTCCTGGAGGAGGGGAAACACGGGGTTCACTGTAGTTTTGTTTGCTCTCAAGTGTTGACTAGACTTTCAAAGGCAGGGTGGAGAGCCTGGCTTCAGGAGTGATATCTACCTGGAGACACAGATCTGAAAATCATCCATGCACACACACTGTTAGACATGGGTTAATTTTCAGAAATGTGTATATGGATGTGTAGATGTGTGAGTGTGTCTGTGTGTGTGTGTGTGTGTGTGTGTGTGTGTGTCTGTGTGTGTGTCTGTGTGAGTGTGTGTGTGTGTGTCTGTGTGTGTGTCTGTGTGTGTGTGTGTGTGTGTGTGTGTGTGTGTGTGTGTGTGTGTGTCTGTGTGTGTGTGTGTGTGTCTGTGTGTGTGTGTGTGTGTGTGAGTGTGTGTGTCTGTCTGTGTGTGTGTCTGTGTGTGTGTGTCTGTGTGTGTGTGTCTGTGTGTGTGTCTGTGTATGTCTGTGTGTGTGTGCATGTGTGTGTGCATGTGTGTTTGTGTGTAAATGTGTGTGTGTACATGTGTGAGTGTGGGTGCCCATGGTACCTCATGTAACAGGTCAAACCTTGACTCGCTGGTTGAGGGCACTAAGTCACCATTTGCTTTCAGAGTAAACAGAGCAATGGCCCCTCTCCCGTTCATGAATAGTTGCTGTGATCGGCAGAATTGATTCAGGATTCAGCGAAGGTGCTTTCAGATTCCACTGTCCTGACTGTTCTGTCTTATATTTTTGGGGGTCCTGCAGAGATACACCCTGGCAAACACCCTGCCACTGAGCTACGCTGTCACCCTCACCTTTATTTAAGACAAGGTCTAATGTAGCCTAGTCTGCATCGAACTTGGTATGTAGCTGAGGCTGGCCTTGAATGCCTGATCCTCCTGCCTCCACCTCCCAAGACGTGGGGCTATAGGTGTGTGCCACCATGCCTGCCCTCAGTCCTCTTTTTTCATTTTGAAGTAGCAGTAGTTTTGAAAATCTGCACACTTCCTTATCTCTAACCTTGTAAACCTGGCAGTTACCGGCAGAGGCAGTTTCTCTTTCTTCCCTTTTGGATTTTCGAGGCAGAGTCTTCCTGTAGCCCAGATGGGTGAAGAACTCACTAGGGGCTG
This sequence comes from Cricetomys ansorgei, assembly GCA_026225945.1. Taxonomy (NCBI): domain Eukaryota; kingdom Metazoa; phylum Chordata; class Mammalia; order Rodentia; family Nesomyidae; genus Cricetomys; species Cricetomys ansorgei. The sequence goes on from JAMJFZ010001018.1 coordinate 95,003, forward strand.
CAGAGAAGTCTGTGAGTAAGGGCTTATGCACAAGCCTGAAGACCCATGTTCACGCTCCAGCACCTACATACTAATAGCTGGGCACAGCCACATCCCCAAGTTGAGTCTGTAACTCCGGCAGTGTGGGTCGCTGAGACAGGTCGACCTTTGGACCAGCGTATCCAGGGGAGCCCCCAGTTCAGTGAAAGACCTGTCTCAAGGGAATGAAGTAGAGAGCAATGAGACCTTGGTGAGCGCTGTGGAAGTCCCGTCCCCCAGTATCTCCCCCACCCCACCCCCGCCAAGAATTCATTACTTAGCCCAGGTTACCTTAATTTCATGTCCATCCCAGGTGCAGCTTTAGCAGAGGCAGTGGTGACACACACCTTTAATCCCAGCAATTGGGAAGCAGAGGCAGGCGGAGCTCTGTGAGTTCAAGGTCAGCCTGTTTTACAGAGTGAGTTCCAAGACAACCAGAGATACAACAAAGAAACCCTGTCTCAAAAAACTACTACTACTACTAATAATAATAAATTAAAATAAAATGCAAACATAGTTTGCCAGAGATTTGGCTAACTACCTAGAGATTGTAGTTAAACGACCTGTGCAGCTCCTGCTGCCCAGTGTGCCAGTTTTCTGCAGAGAGCTTGTTCTCACTAGTTTTGCTTCTGTGAAGTGATGCATTGTTACTCATAATTACTTTCTATAAATTTGCCTTTAAAAGCCCTAAGAGAAACTGTAACCACATAATACATAAATAATATCAAAAGATAGATACACTAGGAACTTCTATGTGTCCCAGACTAAGCAAACTGCCTAAAAAAGAGAGGTTTTGATGGGAACGAGAAGCTTGCAAGTTGGCAGGGAGGAGCGAAATGAGAGAGAGTCACACGCGGTTGGCCTCATGGCTGCGGTACGGTGCTTGGACCTTCACAGAGAGGGAATTCTGAAAGGCTTTAAACACCAGGTATAGCAGATAAGACTGCAGAATGTCCAGGTATATTTGAATTTCATGTAACAATTATTTTTAAATATTAGGCTATGCTGTACCCGGTGAAGGTAAAGTGTATACAAATGGTTTATCAGAACAGGTGCAATGAGCACAGTTACAGCAGCACGTGACTTCCTGTTGTTTGAGATGGGGTCATGCTCCATCACCCAGACAAGTGCCTGGACTCCCCAGTCCTCCACGCGGGTGGACTCCAGGCGCATGCCGCCACAGAGTAATTCGTGCTGACTGCTGACAGGTGAAGATTTATGCGAGAGGTCATTATTTTGTGTTTCACCCTACTGCTTTTCTTTATTTTCCCCAGTTTACTGTTTCTGTTTTCGGTGTTTTTCAGCATAACCAACGCTTCCCTTGAACATCTGACCCTCTAGCCTTTACATCTTGAGTTCTAGGACTACAGGCTCTTCTCACCTTTTCTTCTTAAAATAAAGATGCTTTAAAAATTAATTAATTAAATTGGGGGGGGGGGAGTCATACGTGCCACGTCACGCATGCAGAAATCTGAGGCACCTGTCAGTAGGTGGTAGGTAATTCGGCGGTAGGCACATTACCCAGCGAGCCACCCAGGTTTTCTGAAACATGATAGCTTTCTGTTTAAAAATTAAAATCCGTGGTTAGCATATCCAGCATAGGTTTCATGACGGCATTTGTCAAGCAAAAGTTGTTTTTACTTTCCGCTTTCCTCTTCTCCATTCCCGACCTCTGTCCTCTCTGCCCCCAGCACGGCTTCTTTCCTGCTTTTTAAAGGCGTGTGTGTGTGTGCATCAACTGTACAAAGCACCAGGTTTTATTGTGATATTTTCGCACAGGACGCGAGGGAGTTGGTAAATATTCTTAGCGGCCGCCTCTGCGTTTCCCGGCACCTGCAGGGGGCAGTGCGACCCAAGCGTTCCCGGGAGCCTGGCCGCAGACACAGGCTGGCGTGCTGCACAAGTCTCCACTGAGGCACTCACACATACCTGGGAGTCTCACAATAGAAAGACACGTTTTGAGAGTGCATCAAACTCAGTATAACCCTCATCTTCTCATCTAACCTACCACCAGACACATCCAGCCCTAGAAGCCAAAGTGCTTTTCATATTTCTCTGGACTTTTTAAGACAGTGTGAATTTTTTTCACGACGAGGTCTCTTTCCCTTCAGCTTCACACAGACTGCCCTTGCTGTGCGAGGGAGCCACTGACTGGCTCTTGCAAGCTTGTTTTGGATTTATACTGCACTCCGCTAGTCCACTCTAGTACTGTGTGAAACAGTCTGTCAAAGTGTCTGCAAACCACACGCTTTCCCCGTTGTTTTCAATAACTCTTTTTTTTTTTTTTCTACTTCAAAAAACTAAATATGAGACTGGAGAGATGGCTCGGTGGGTAAAGATGTCTGCTGTCAGCTGACAGCTGAGTTCACTGGTGCCTGGGCCCCGCGTGGTGGGAGGAGAGAAAAGATTCCTGCAGGTGCGGGCTGTCCGCTGACCCTCACACGTGCGCCGTGGCACCCCCACGCAAATAAATGCAACTTTAAAAAATATGATTGTCTCAGTTAGGGTTTCTATTGCTGCAACAAAACTCCACGACCACACTGCAAGTTGGGGTTGAAAGGGCTTACTGGGCTCACACCTCCACATCCTCGTCCATCACTGAGGGAAGTCAGGGCAGGAACTCAAGCAGGGCAGGGACCTGGAGGCAGGAGCTGATGCAGAGGCCATGGAGGGGAGCTGCGTACTGGCTTGCTCTTCATGGCTTGCTCAGCCTGCTTTCTTATTGACTGCCAGCCTGGGGTGGCCCCACCCATAATGGTCAGGGCCCTCTCGCATCAAACACTAATTAAGAAAATACCTTACAGCTGGATCTTATGGAGACATTTTCTCAGTTAAGATTTCCTCCTTCCAGATAACTCTAGCTTGTGTCATGTTGACATAAGACTAGCCACCACAATGTTTCCAGGGGCTAAGGGGATGGCTCCATGGTTAGGATCACTGACTGCTCTTCCGGAGGACCTGGGTTTGATTCCCAGCACCCACACGATGGCTCACAACTGTGTGTAACCCCAGTTCCAAGGGATCTGACACCCTTCTCTGGCCTCCAAAGGTATCAGGTATGGGTGGTACAGACCATCTGGGCAAAATTCCCACGCATATAAAGCAAAAATAAAATTTAAAAATCTCTAAAAGCAAACTCTTGTGATTCTACTTGGTATATAAGAGAAATATGTATGCAGACAATCTTAAAAGCTATGCCTGCTTCACCCACCTCGAAAGGGAGAGACCATGGTCATGGAGGTGGTCTAGGTGGTCTTCTCAGGGAAGCCTCAACCTTCGCACTCCGGAGGCGCTGGCCAGGCAGTCCCCCAAATAAGGAAACTCTGCTGCATAATTTGTGATAGCCAGCACTCTCCCCTGAAATTCAAAAAGAGAGAAAAACTATTCCTATCAGGACAAGATTTTACAGTGACTCAAAGCTATTATTATAAGTGATTTAATACAAGGGTTCAAAATACATGCAGAATCCTATAATTGCATTTACACATAAATGACACAGAACTATAGAAACAGGACCCTGATTATGTGGTACACCCACACTCTGCCTTCCCTTAAACCAAGAGTCTTCTTTCTCCCCTTCCTTCCTTCCTCCCTCCCTTCCTTTCTCCCTCCCTTCCTTCCTTCTTTTGGGACAGGGTACCCCTATATATTGCTGACCTGGAATTCGCAATGCAGGAGCAGGCTGATCTTGAGTCCTCAGAAATTGCCTGCCTCTGTCTCCCAAGTGCTGCGATTAAAGCGGTGCACCACCACACGGCCCCTGAACTGGTCATGTTTATTCCTACCCCAGAGGCCTACAAAGCCAAAGGCCCAAACACCTCCTACAGATGAAATCAAGACTCTAAGCAATTTATCCACCATTACTGTATTCTGTAAGTGTAATTTCTTATTTACTTTTAAAATATAATCCCTTTTGAGTTTTAATACAATAGCTTTCAGATTTTTACTCATAATAGTCTAGTTCCTTATGATCAGTTCTAACAGAGTATACCGTTCTGCTCTAAGAACCGGGCTCAGTCCCAGCCCATATACAGTGCTGTGAACCAACACAGAATTAGAATCTATGGATATGAGTTCACGAGGTAGCACCTTTAGGCGTTTAAATTCAGTTATTTAAATGTGTATTTTAATGAATAATGTGTACATTTTACTACCTAAGCTGTAAAATGCAACGCAAGTTAAAATATGTATTTGAGACGCGGACCTTACACTAGGTGGCGCTGTTCGGCACCGTGATCGCCGTGTGGCGTGATTGCCGGGTTTTCTATGAGCCCGGGCCTCTCTGCGCAGCCCCGCTGATTTGAAATTCGCTGCCTCGGACAGAGTGCTCTCAAACCTGAGGCGCTCCTGCCTTTGTTTCCTGAGTGTTGGAACGACTGGTGTGAGGCACCACATTCTGCTAGCTTACGGTTCCGCGTACTCCGCCGAATTCCACCGCTACCCTAAAGATAGCGAAGCAATTCGGTATTTACGATTTTAAAGCAGTAACCTCCTAATTAAAAATAGGGGGTGACATAAGACTATATGAAGAAAACTCACCTGTAAATCTGTGTTGAGGTAGCTTTCTCTGCGGTGCAGGAAGGGCTTAAGGAGGAGCCTCACGGCGAGCCCGCCTGGGTCCCCCTAGGTCCCACCCCACCCTCCACTCCCACCATGCACGTTGCAATCAGATTCACAATCCCATAGAGCTGCAGTTACTTGTGTTTTTCCCAGTTTTGCCCCTTCTCCTCTGGTCATTTTTTCTATCGTTGTTTTAGTTAGCGTACCAGCTGTACTTCTCTCCAGCTCTCATCTATTCCAATCAACAAATCTCGCCAACTCTACCTCCCAACTCTGTCTCTGTGTGTATGTGCACGCGTACACACACACACACACACATTTTTCTTCCCATCTCTACATGGGCTTCCACCATTTTTCAATTCGGTTACTGTAACAGCACCCAAACCTACACATGCTCTCAGTCCTTCTGTGCGCGGAGGGAACGGCAGACATGATCAGTGTAGGTGACATCACACCCCTTCTCTGCTCAAAGACGTCCAATGATCTCCATTCTCACGCACCTGAGAACTAAAGTTTAGGTTTCTATGTAGTTCTTTATTACCTCTTCTGCTTGAGTTTGACCTTTAGTTCCCTCTGTCACTCTGAAGCATCCCAGTCCCTGAACCTGCCGAGCTCTCCCCCCTGCCCCAGACGGGTCTTCTCACATGTGCCCCTGTCTAAAATGAGCACTTCATTGGCCTTTCTGTACTTCACTAGTTACCATGTCAAGTTGATTGATTGATTGGTTGATATTTAGGTGTTGTGAGACAGGGTCTTATAGTCAGTCCAGGTTTACCGTCAGTGCTTGAAAATCTTCCTGCTCTGCCCCAAGAGTGCTGGGATTACAGCCGTATACCACCCGCGTCTGGCCGTCAGGTGAATCTGATGTTCTCTTTCCAGTGTCCCTTACCTGATCTCCTTGTTTATTTCTTGGTGGAACCAATGAATGTCAAACAACAGGATTTTCCTAACAGGAAAAAGTAGTGGGAAGTATTAAAACTCTCTCAGCTGGTGCTGGGGAGATGACTCAGGCAGGGAAGAGCCGCACAAGCACGAGGACTTGAGTTTGGATTCCTGGCTCCCATGTGAAACGCTGCGCACAGAGACACATGTGTGATCCCAGCGCTGGGAGCGGAGACAGGAGAAACCTGTGGGCTTGCTGGACAGACAGTGGCTGAGTCAGTGGGCTTCAGGGTCAGTGAAAGGCCTTGCCTCAAACAAATAAGATGGAGACCAAGACTGAAGGAGAAACTCAACACTGACCCGGGTGCACATGTGCCCCCTCTCACTTGCACACACATCACACATGCACACCACACACACATCACATACATGTACACCACACACATACACATTACACACACACACACACACACATATGCACACATCCACATCACACACACATTACATACATTCACACCACACACACACATCACACACACAGATACACACATGCACATCACATACACACACACATGCACACACATCACATACATACACATCACACACACACACATGCATACACGCATATACACATGCATGCACACATACACATCACACACACATGCACACACATCACATACATACACATCACACATACATACACACATGCACATACATCACACACATGCACACACATCACATACATACACGTCACATACACACACATACACATCACATACCCATACACATGCACATACATCACACACACATGCATACACACACATACACACACACACACACACACACACACAAAACATTAGCCTGAGACACAATGTAAAGTGCTAAATAGATGGTAACTTTTATTTATTGTTTCTGTTTCTCAGTCTAATTTAGTTAAATTTCAGCGTCCCAGAGTACTAGAACGAAGACCTGCATCCTGAAGGCGGCAGTATCAATCCTCCTGATCCTGATTCTGAGGATCAGTGCTCAGGATATTGTCACCTTCCTGATTTCACACACGGGCAGACCCAACTAAGCAGAACGTCACTGGTGTTAAGTATGTTCTCAGAAAGGAGAAATCAGCACGAGAGTCCTGGAGATGTTTATGGTGATCCAGAGGTCAGAGAGAAGAGCATAAATAAACTGCGAGGCCCTGGTTCCCTGAGCAAGCCCACGAGGCCCCGGTTCCCCTGAGCAAGCCCACGAGGCCCCGGTTCCCCTGAGCAAGCCCACGAGACCTCGGTTTCCCTGAGCAAGCCCACAAGGCCTCCGTTTCCCTGTGCAAGCCCACAGAAGAGCACAATTGGACTTGTGCAGTTTGAGTAGTCAGCGTGATGATCCTGAGGCTCTGGATGGATGCCTCTAAATTTAGTCCCTAGTTTGATTCAGAGAGTTCTGCAACTTAATCTTGCAGTAAAAATGTAGCAATGAGTTCAGAGCAACAGGGAAGTGCAGGACGAGGAAGTGCGGGAAGAGGAAGTGCAGGACAGAGAAGAGCAGGGACAGAGCTGCAGTCAGTGTTTAATAAAAAGAAAGGGAGGGGCAAGTGCCTAGGCGGCAGTCAGCTACTCTGCCAGAAGAGCAGGGCCACGCCCATCAGGAGTCAAGTCACAGGACGGACAGCACGGTAAAGCCTCAAGGAAAGACATTTATTCCGATGCTCCTGAGAAGTGGCTCTGATGCCATCAATAAATAAATACCTACCACTGTGACATGAAGGCTGCCCGCCAGGAGCCTTCAGATACCCGGGTGCCTCTAGCCCAGGCTCCAGGCTGTACCCTCCGGTCTCCTGGTCTGCCTTCAGGGATTAGAACAGAGCTATCTGGGGCTGCCTTAGAATCTTTCACCTTGCATCCTGTCTCATCCAGTGTGGTCCTGCAGGGCAGGGGACAGCCCTGGGCATCCTGTCACTGTGCAGCTCGCAAAGCAGACTCCAGAGGTTCAAGGATGGAATAGAAGCCCCACCTACTCTGTTTTTTCCTCAGAAAACGTTTACTTTTTTAACTGCCTATTTTTCCAAGAAGGCCCGGTCTGTTCTTAAGAGGCCCTGGCCTGGGTCTGTTTGGCAGCTGCCATCAAAACACCCCTTTCCTAAAGAGGGGGTGGTGCGGAGGGAAGGCTGGAACTCAGAGTTGGTTCCCAGGAGGCCCTGCTCATTTGGTGCTTTTAATCTGTGGATGTGAAAGGATAAGAGGCCCAGCTTTGGTAGAAGGCGGCTGAGGGGCTGCGCCCTCTGAGGTGTCCTCCCTCCCTCCCTCCTTCCCTCCCTCTTTCCCTCTTCTCTCCCTCCCTTCCTCCCTCCCTCCCCTCTCTCTTCCTCCCCCTTCTTCCTCCCTCCTCTCTCCTTTCCCTCCCTCTTTTCCTCCCTCCCTCCCTCCCTCCCTCCCTTCCCTCCCTCTCTCCCCTTCTTCCTCCCTCCCTGCCTCCTTCCCTCCCTCCCTCCCTCTCTCCCCCTTCTTTCCTCCTCCCTTCCTCCTCCCTCTTCCCTTCCTCCTCCCTCCCTCCTCCCTTTCTCCTCTCTCCCTCCTTCCTCCTTCCTTTCCTTCCCTCCTCCAGGACAGGGCTGGTTGGGATTTCAGGTGTGAGCCACAAACCCATCCATTCAAGAATATTCACTGCAGGATTTGCAGTAACAGTGAAGTTAGGTAAGCTTTGTCCCCAGCTGTAGGTACCTGAGGGTGTACCCTGAAGGGGCTATGGAATTCTGGTCTCTTTTCTCTCTTGCGTCTTAGCCATGAGGTAAAATTGTTGTCCCCTACCACCCATCCCTCCTAGGACACTTTGCCTTGTCTCAGGCCCCAAACAACAAGGCCGACTGACCACCGACTGGACCCCCAACCGCTGTGAGCCAAAACAGGTGTTTCACCTTGTAACGCAGCCACCCATGTGTTTGCTGTGGGGCTGGCCAGCCGAGCAACACACCATCAAACACCGACCTCTGGGGAAGGAGGCGGAAAGTGGGGTAAAGTTGGATTTTGCTGTTTCTGAATGTTTGGTTCCGGTTCCTGGGATTGGAGGATTGTACCTCCGTGCCTGGCTTCGCTGGTGTCTAATCTTAAACTATGCTTTCTGTAGCTTGTTTTTCCACTCCTTGTTGAGGCAAGAACAGCTGTCCTGACATGACGTTCCGTATCCACCTGGGAGCAAAGGTCAGGAATTGGCCGGCAATATCTTTTGAAAGGTCATTTCTTAAAATTGAGTGCTCTTTCATAAAATCCCCTCAAAACAAAATAAACCCCTCCTTTAAAACACGACCTCAAAGTATAGCTGGGCACTGAGGTACAGCGTAGCAGGTATGCTGCCCACACAGGGTCCAGGCCCTGGTGATTTGCTCCCACCCTGGGCAAGAATTGTGCCCGGCAGAGGAAGAGGGCCCCTTTGGAGGCTGGACTCGATCATAAAGCAGCATAGAACAAAACACAAAGAAACATAGCTGGTTCCCCAATAACACAGAAAGCCAGGAGACGTGGCTAGTACTCTGTGTGACACGTGTGAGGGCAGAATCTGCTTTTACCTCTGGCCTGGCCCATGACGCCGGTTTCCTCTGTACCATGACTTCTCTCCCCACGCCCAGCCAGAAAGCCTGGAACTGGACACCAAACTCAGGGCTCATGAACATAATTGTTGTTACCTGTTTTCAGATGGTCTGGAGGCTAGACGTCTATAAGCACCAGCACAGGCCCAAGCCGCTGGGAATCCCTTCCAGGTTGTAGGTGCCCTTCTTTCCAGGTTCTCCAGGCGGCCAGGAGTCAAGTGGACTTGCCTGTCTCCTCCTCGTGCTCGGGGCTCGTGCATACCGGGTGAGTGCTCTACCCACTGAGCTCGCCCCAAACCATTACCTCACATTAGCTTGCCTTTAGAGCTTCCACCTCTTTGCTGAAATTCCCTCTTACACCCACTGTCAACGTTTCCCCACCAGCGTACTGCTGTAGTTGTTTTTAAAACCTTCGCTGATAACCCAGTACCCACATCCAAGTCCACCTCTGTTGAGTCGATCTAGAAGACTTCTCTTTCCTTCTGCAGCTTTCTCCAGCGTTCCTATAGTACAGGCCAACAGGGGGCGCATGCCTAATCCAGGCCGGGAGTGCAATGCCCAGCTTTTGTTTGATGAAAAAAAAAAGTATTCTGGTGCTGTTTCATATTTATTTGTATATGTGTCTGTGTGCTTATGTGTGTGTGTCTGTGTGTGTGTGTGTGTGTGTGTGTGAATGTGTGCATGTATATGCATGTGTACATGTGTGTATTTTTGTGTCTGTGTGTCTGTGTGTAGTGTGTGTCTGTGTGTGTGCATGCATGTGCATGTGTACATGTGTGTATTTCTGTGTGTGTGTCTCTGTGTGTGTGTGAATGTTTGTGTGTTGTCTGTGTGTGTGTTCATGTGTGTGCATGTGCCTGTGTCTCTGTGTGTGTACATGTATGCATGTGTGTATGCGTGTGCATGTGTGCATGTTGTGTGTCTGTGAGTGTGTACATGTGTGCATGTGCATGTATGCGTGTCTGTGTGTGTGTCTGTGTGTGTACACTCTGTGTGCACATGTGGCTAGAGGAGGACATCCAGTGTCTTGCCCTGTCACTCTCCATCGTATTCCTGTGAGGCAGGGTCCCTCTGAATCTGGAGCTCTTGTCTTTTCAGCGAGGCTTACACCCAGCAAGCCCTGGTGACCGTCCTGTCTCCATCCCACTGAGGGTTGGGTCATGGTGTGTTCAGTGCCTCGCCCGGCTGGTTCTGTGGATTCTGGGATCCAGACTCTGACCTTGTAGTCACGGTGCAAGCACTCTTAGCAGCTAGTGCATGGCTCCAGCCTACAGAAGCTTTCAATGTTTTTAAAGAACACTTGTAGGATGAGAATTCTAGCTTGACTGGCTTTTATTTTTCAGCACGTTGTAGTCTTCCCATCAGGCTCAGTCGTTAAAGCGTCTGGACTGCACAGACATGAGGTCTTGAGCTATGGTTCCCAGCACCACGGAAGGCTGGG